>CM029372.1:28109427-28138475 GCA_017165825.1 Hepsetus odoe | reverse complement strand
GATGAGGCTCTCACTGCTCCCCATGTGAACGTTTGGTGAAACGTTTCAGTAAATTCTGCAGCACCTCTAATTCTGCAGTACAGTGGAACCTCTGAGCAGGAATGTTTCCGAACATGTACAAATCAGGTTTTGATCAAAAAGTTTGCCAAATTTTCGCATCTGTTCATGACCAGAGATTCTGGTTGCAAACAAGACACTGGCTAGTTTCCCCTTCGGTTCGTACTACACACCAATGATTTCTCCCTGGTTCTCCATCTGTATCCCATTTTCTTCTGTTTGCTGAGCGAATACAGGGCCCAACAAAGACGACGCATGTGAGCAGACTCTCCCTGAGCATCATTCTCTCAGTACATCATTCTCCCTGAACATCGTTCTCTCTGTACATCGTTCTCCCTGAACATCATTCTCTCTGTACATCATTCTCTCTGTACATCATTCTCTCTGTACATCGTTCTCCCTGAACATCGTTCTCTCTGTACATCATTCTCCCTGAACATCATTCTCTCTGTACATCATTCTCCCTGCACATCGTTCTCCCTGCACATCGTTCTCTCTGTACATCATTCTCTCTGTACATCATTCTCCCTGCACATCGTTCTCTCTGTACATCATTCTCCCTGAACATCGTTCACTCTGTATATTATTCTCCCTGAACATCGTTCTCTCTGTACATCATTCTCTCTGTACATCATTCTCCCTGAACATCGTTCTCTCTGTACATCATTCTCCCTGAACATCGTTCTCTCTGTACATCATTCGCTCAGTACAGCCTTCTCTCTGTACATCATTCTCCCTGAACATCGTTCACTCTGTATATTATTTTCCCTGAACATCGTTCTCTCTGTACATCATTCTCTCTGTACATCATTCTCTCTGAACATCGTTCTCTCTGTACATCATTCTCCCTGAACATCGTTCTCTCTGTACATCATTCTCCCTGCACATCGTTCTCTCTGTACATCGTTCTCCCTACACATCATTCTCCCTGTACATCATTCTCTCTGAACATCGTTCTCTCTGTACATCATTCTCTCTGAACATCGTTCTCTCTGTACATCATTCTCTCTGTACATCATTCTCCATGTACGCCGTTGCTGGTCAGACGTGCGTTCATTGGCTGTGAACTCTTTGTACTGTATTTCATGTGCTTTTGCTTTCATTTTGCAATATACCTGTCCTTCACACCAGAACTCCACTCATGCAAGGTTAGTTTTCTTGGTTGTTTAGGTTTAGTTTTTGTACACATTTACGATTTTTCAAGCTTAATTTTTTTCCCTCTGCTTAAAATTCATAAAAAAGTGTTAATAACGAATGGTTTGTGAGCATCTACTGGAACTCAGGGATTCATATTCAATTCTCATTTCTTTATATCCATCCATCCATTATCTGCCGCTTGTCCCAAACGGGGTCGCGGGGGAGTGCTGGTGTCCAACCCAGCGCACACAGGGCGAGGACGGGGGACGCACCCTGGACAGGTCGCCAGCCCATCGCAGGGAGGAGCGGGACGGGGATGGCACCTTGCTCAAGGGCACCTCAGGGCAACCTATTGGGAGGGGTTTGAACCCCGATCCTCCGAACATAGGGCCAACGCCCTAACCACTAGGCCACCGCTGCCCCCATTTCTTTATATCCCACAGAAATTCATATGAATCTGTTCTGATAAACAAACAACGTTCAATGAAACAACAACTGCCAAGACCTGGTTATACTCTATAAAAAAAGTTAATCACATTTAAACATTTGTATTCATTAAAATTATGGTATAACACATACTAAATATAATATAGAACAAAATTTAACCTTAATTCTGTGACAAATCAGCAGCTGCTACAAATACAGTGAGCATATGTTTTACAATCAAGTAGACCATACCAATTTCTCTTTTCTTTATAAGAACAATAATGGCCACGCCCACCACAGCCACTAGCAGAGCTCCAATAATCAAACCCAGAGTGATGTATTTCATCTCGAAGTCTCGGCGACTTCCATCTTAAAAGAAACAAAAAATTAAATCAACAATTCTCAACAAGTAAAGACCAGAATTGGAGTCAAAAACAACAATGAATGTCAAACAGACACAGGTATAATATTAATCACCCCATTTTATAATGATCGGTTCTCTGAGTGAGCCGTGAGAAACATGACAGTAGTGTTCTGAGGTATTGTCCATCTGGATCTCCACACTCTTCCTCAGCTGGAAGGTTCCATCTCCATTGGGTTGGACTCCTGAAGATGTCAGTAGATGTTCAGGCAATGAAGTGGTGAACTTCCTCACATTCATCTCCACATTTTTGGGGTAGAAGCCTGTGGCGAGGCAGGTCAGGGTCAGTTTGTTCGAGTCAGTTGCTGATTTCTTCACAAACATGTAAACATCTCCTTTAACTGGAAACAGAGTAAAATTAACATTCAGTCAGAATGAAAATCTGATTAAAATATAACCTTCATTCAGGGTCTGAACTGTGTTTTTGCAGCATCTGTTAAAGTTTAAATATTTTTTGTGAAGCTCTGAATCGTATACTTTTTTACTTGGAGGGACATTTCAGAATTTTAATATTTTCTGTACTATTAGTTCATTCGTGGGATTATAAATAAAGGATTATTATTATTAGTAGTAGTAGTAGTTAAGATGCTAAAACATTTCAGAACTACTTATTACAGAAAAAATACAATTGTTTTAATTTTCTTAGGAGCATGAAATTTTCCAAATCTGAGATTTTGTCAGGTTGTTCACAGTGATGGTCAAGAGTGTTATTTTTTGGTGTTTAAGTGTTTAAATCTCATCAAAAAGCTTTGGGATGGAGAGAAACATGCAGAGTTTTATGAAACAAGACTATTTCATCATCATCATCATCCCATATAAACACTCAGAGACACATGGAGTCTCAGTGGAGAAAATAAAATGAACAGATTTGTGTTGGAGACGTCTGGTTCCAATCAGCACCAAAGAAATCTGAACTGTTTCACATCAACCCTGTTGACCGTTTATCTCCAACACTGAATTATGGGGGAATTTGGAAAACATGGTAAATTTTCCTTTATCTTTCCTTTAATCTTTCTTTTTTTCATTGTACAGGACATCAGATAAAACCACCATAAACCCACATTTGTTATTTACAAAATATCTTAATACTGCAATAACAGTAGCAGTAATAACAACATCAACAACAAAAATAATAATAATAATAAAACACCAATCATAAAGTAAAAAAAATCAACTACTAATTAATATTATTATTATAACAATATGAAATAAGAGGTTTGGGCGTGTCTCCTAATACTCACTTGGGTTAATTTTATTGTGCTGTAAATAAATCTTCAGCCACTCCACACAATCAACACGTAACTGAACAGCATTAAGACCTTGTCCTTTATTCCACTCATCCACCATCTCACTGGCCTCCTTTACTGAGACTGTCCACACTTTAGAGGTCCAGTTATAAAAGACAAAATCCTGTCCATCATAGCCGTATTCATTAATACCATTTAAAGGGACTGAACCGTTCAGGAGCTCTTCCACCTCACAGCCCTGCCTCCACTGAAGAACATGACCATCTGAAGAAGAGGAGAGAACCCAATAAATCTAAATTGCAGACACTGAAAAATATTCAAAATATCTTTCCTTTGAGCCACACTTAGTGCAGCATTTTACTTCCAGTGTTTCCTCTGAAGCTACAGATCTAAACAGTGTCCCAAAGAATAGGTTCAGTCTGGGATCTCAGTCCACTGCTTTGATTGGTTTACAATGACAAACTGAAGAGTTGGTTGTATTAAAGTGATTTCTGTGATATCTTCTAATATCACTATTATCACAAGTTTTTAAGTTCTGTGATGAATCTCAGAAGATCAAGGTTGCCTGTGGTGACATCTGAGCATTTAAACAGTGTGGAAACATGATTACCTTTAGCTGTTTGTGGCTACAAATCATATTTGTGGAGATATTAACCTCCAAACATGGCTTCCCACTTTATTAATGTAACGGTCCGGCACCAGTAGAGGGCGCCCTGCTCTGATTGTGCACACCTGGGCATTGGGTGCCAGGTGTGCCTCATTGGGGGCTGGCGTTATAAGCCCCAATGAATCAGAGCAGGACGCTGGTCATCCTGTGTGCGCACTGTGAAATTACTCGGGTTCTGTTTTACAGTTGTTATGTTGGTTATGTTTAGCTTTGAGTTCTGTGCACGTTATCAGTCATTACAGTCCAGTACGAAGCTCTCGGCTCTGCATTGGCGTGCAGCCCTGAACACCACACCGTGACAATTAATGAGCTACAGCTGAAGTTTGTAGTAAAGTGAAAATATCAGAATTCATGAGAACAATGTGATTGTAAATCAAGACAAAAAAGTCATTTTCTCACCTGAATTATTGAGTCCAAAGAGTTCCAGCAGCTTATGAATGGCGTTGTTTAACCAATTCCCTTCATACTTCAGCTTCTCAGTTCCTTCTTCCTCCAGTCCAGGTATCTCCTTCATCCAGTCCTGTTTAGGAGTCCTGACACCATCTCTGCTGTTGTAGGAGTCGATCTGTGTGTCGTTCAGCAGAGTCACTGCTCTGAACTCTGATTGGTCAGACTGGAGAGTGTAGAGGTAACACAGAGAGTGTTTATCTGTGGAGAACAGAGGAAGAAAAAGAAGATATGAAGTGAGGCTGGATTTACAATCTCTTAGGACAGAGCTAATTAGATTTCCCATTTGTAGATGAAAATGGTTCAGAAACTAAGCAGGGTGTGATCTTCTCACTAAGACCTGTTTAATGTCTACAATCTCACTTCGTTATAACCCACAGCAAACTGATCTCAGTTCTTTAAAACAGGAAGGTCTGTATTTCTTTTAATCCGATCATCTGAAATGTGTGTTTTTATACACAATAGAATCACACAGCTCATCCTTCAACTGTGGTTAAAAAAAAAAACAGTACAGCTTATTCTTAGTAGAAAGATCACTGGGGGATAAAGTGATAACACAAACAAACATATCTGGTCATACAAACATATCTGAATGTATTTATATATGAAATTTTTAAAAATGGCAGCAACTTTATTGAATTAGGCTCATATTCACACAAACACAAACACACACACACACACACACACACACACACACACACACATTTTATCGACTACAGTCCACCTGACATGCAGGTCTTTGGAAACTGGAGCTCCCTGAAGAAGCACACAGACAGGTGGACAGCATGTCCACTCCACACAGAAAGGACTGTCCCACCTGTGAATCAAACCTTCTCACTGTGATTGGACAGCACTACACCCTGAACCACGGTGTCAAACTGCAGACTGAACAGTAAAATTAAGCAAGTGTTCTTAGATTTATCTGCATGTTTTCATGTAAAAATAAAAGGCAAAAAGAATAGAATATCCTCCCTGGTTTTAAAAGAGTCTCCTCATTCTTTAAAGTTTAAAGTTTGGTATTACTGTGTGTGTTTAAACACTATTCAGTATAAAAGTTTAGAAAAGTGAAGTATCTTCTGTAACTTTCTCCTGATTCTCAGAGAACTTACCTCCAGAAACTGTGAGAATAAACTCCAACACCAGCAGCAGATCTATAGCTGTGATGATCCTCCCCATCTGAAGCGCCACTCATCACTGCAGAAAACACACTTTGTAAGCAGACTTTGTGAGGGCTCACCTTTACAGCACTCACTTCCACCATCAACAAGGGCAGTGAGAGTTTGGGGGGCAGCTCTGACCTTTTATATATTTTATTTTACTGCAGACCCACCAGAATAATAGCTAAATCAATAAATAAATAATGGCAGAAAATACGACCAAAACATAATATAACTAAAGATAATTAAACTATATAATATAAAATCTTCTTGCATTAAAACAGACAATCCACAGCTGACAGAAATGCTGCTCTGATGAGCCCTGTGAATTTAATTTTAATTAAAAAAAGAAAGGTCAATAAAATCCTACAGTGCACTAGAAATATCATATCTTCTGAAAACATCATCCATGAAAAGTCCTCCAAGATCCAGGGGATCAAATACAAATCAGTTTTTACACACCAACATGAATAACAAGTTCTGAACATGTTTGGGGCAAAATGGCCTCCAGAACATTTTTAAACAGAACTATAGCATTTTTAAGGTTAAGTGCAGGCTCATTTTTAACTGCTAAATTACATCAATGCCATTCTTGTCATTGTGAAACACATCACAGCACACAGTGAACCACAATGAATTACATTTCTGCATTTAACCCACACACAAACACAGGTGCAGCAGGGGACATGCAAATGAAAGCATCCGTGGAGCAGTTAAGGTGACAGTACCTTGCTCAAGGATACCTCAGTGCAACCTAGTGGTAAGGGTTTTGAACCAACAATCTTTTGATCTGAGGGCCAACTTCCTACCATATTTACACTTACAAAATTTATCAAGCACTCTTATTCTGAGTGATGAACATCAGTGCCCCATAGTTCCCTTCTTACCTGTAACCGAGATTGAACACCTGTTGATCAACTATTTGCAGCCCAGTATCACACTTTACACCCTGTAAGCAAACCAGTCACAGTAGGTCATATCTACACAAACAAAGGTCTCAAAAATAGTGTTTAAGGTAATTTGTTTTCTTTTCAGGTAGTAAATTGATTAAAATGTTGAAGTACTAAATGGACTAACAGGACTAATTGTGAAAGTGAGTATTCTTAGTGTTCCTGTAAGAGGTGAGTCTTCAGAAGATGCTTGAGCACAGAAGGTTCTCAGTGGTTCTGACCAAGAGAGGAAGTTCATTTCCAACACTGAGGACAGAGAAAGGTCTTGATGCTGAATAGTGGAAGATGAGGAAGAGTATCATTCGTTCTGAGGGGACAGGAGGAGACACCCGCCATGATCAGCACCATCAAGTAAGAAGTCTGCGAGTCTGTTCTTCGAACCAGCAGCTGCAGGGAGCCGGAGCAGATACTGTTGCAGCAGCACCTTGTGAGAGAATTTAGGAAGATTGAAGACTCGTCTTCCAGCAGACGAACAAAGTAAAGTTGATTGTTTTGTAAGAAACACATTTTTCATCTGATGCCCCTTTCTGGACGTATCTAATCACAATCTAGATTGAGGACTGTCTTAATGAACTCCTGGAAAATAAGTTAAATCAGACAAAGATGAGCCTCGTCTGGTTGCTGTCTTATATGTTCACACTAAGCATTATATTTTTATCCAATAATTAGGGGTATTTTCAGTAATTCTCTAAATAACTTTTTCTAAATGAGTTAAAAATGAATTATCCTGCAGAATCCCAGCAATACTACAGAAAACCAGCACAACCAACACAAACCTTGTAGACTGTGGAAGGTTTGGAGCAATGCAGAAAAAATAATGGAAATGATTTCAGACATGAAGAATCACAGTGTTTAAAAAAATTGGTCCGTCAAATTTAAATGCTGTAAATCCGATTTTTTTTTTTTTTTTTTTTTTGCACTGATTGATGAATTTAATTCCAGGTTTAAATCACATTTTACCACAAAAATGATGAAAAATAACTCTGATATCTAAAATCACTGGTCTAAGTATAACATCCATTAATATCTTGACGATATTGGGAATGTAGAGTCTGTAGATCAGCTGTGACAAACTGCACGTTACTGCATTCGTCACTAAAAATTACATTTTAATTCTTAGCAAAATAAAAGTCATGATATTTTACACTGCTCGTCTGATTTTACAGTTCTGACTCTCCAACTGGTGTTGATTTTATTGAATCATCTTCATATTTCTTCATACATCCTTTTTTGTTTTTTAATGGGTTGAACATGAAAAGCCTTTATTAAAAAGTCTTGTGACATCTTGATCAAAGTCCACTTTGGACACTCTTTGAGGTAACATTGATTTCTTGCACTTAAAATACAAATGAATCACATCTAGTCACTTTCTATATTAAAGACACAGTAACTGCCATAAAGACGGTCAACACAGCTTATGTTTTAAAATTTAATGTACCAATCACTCCTCTCCTTTTAAGGACAAAAATGACCACGCCCACCACAATCACTGTGAGGAGGATTCCAAGAAGGAAACCCAAGAATTAAATTCCTGAACTGTAATGGATCATTAAAGGCACGTCAAACAGGTATAATATTAATCACCCCATTCTGAAATGATCGGTGTTGGGAGGGAGCTGTGAGACACAAAACAATCATAAGATGCTTTTTCGCCCTCCTGGATCTCCACACTCTTCCTCAACTGGTAGGTTTCATCCTCGTTGGGTCGGACGCCTGAGGATGTCAGTAGATCTTCAGGCAGTGAAGTATGGTTTTTCCTCACACTCATCTCCACATCTTTGGGGTAGAAGCCCGTGGTGAAGCAGGTCAGAGTCCGCTTGTTCGAGTCAGTCCCTGTTTTTTTGAAAATACATGAACATCTGGTGGAGCTGAAAAAATGAATAAATAATTTTAGATTTAAAATTAATTTCCCCCCAAAAATTCAAAAAAAATTCTGGGAATCTGCTTCCTCTAAGCCCTGTCATCAGTTTCATGTTACCAGTGACTTGTATACTTTACAGTTGAATGCATTCTGGGGGACATCGGTGCTTAATTCCAAAAAAATTGAAAGAAAGGACTTACAATGTTTTTTCAGTCTTTCTTCTCCATAGCCCATGAATTTGGTGATCCTGTCCACACACTCATTTGTAAGGTACCCCTTGGTGTACTGGTTCAGGATGTCCACACCATCCCACTTCTTCTTGGTCGGCTCAGCAGCTGGAACCCAAGAGATCCACCTCATGTTCTCATTGTCAAAGGAGAGGAACTCTTTGCATCTTCTCCCTCATTCAGTCCTGTTTAGGAACTTTCACCTGATCTTTACTGTAATAGTCAATCACCAGGTCATCCAGTAGACCCAGTGCAATGAAATCATAGATTCCAGGAAGTTGAAGGTCTTTGGAGAGGTGAGTGTTGATCTGGGGTGAAATTGTGTACTGTGTATATGGCTGAAATGACAATAAAATCCTACTTGACTTGACTACTACTTTAGGATCTCCTATGAATAAGATCAGACTGAACATCATCGCCATCCCATATAAACACTCAGAGACACATGGAGTGTCAGTGGAGAAAATAAAATAAACAGATTTGTGTTGGAGAAGTCTGGTTCCGTTCAGGACCACTGTAAAGAAATCTGAAACCGTTTATCTCCAACACTGAATTATGGGGAAATTTGGAAAACATTGTGGAATAAATTTTTTATTTTGATTTTATGCATTGTACATGAAAACACAACCATAAACTCACTTTTATAAGAATTAATAATAATAATAATAATAATAACACAATAACTACTACTGTTCATCATTATTATAACAATGTGAAATAAGAGGTTTGGGCGTGTCTCCTAATACTCACTTGGTTTGATTTTAGTGTGCTGTAAATAAATCTTCAGCTACTCGACACAATCATCACGTAACTGAACCGCATTAGGACCTCGTCCTTTATTCCACTCGTCCACCATCTCACTGGCCTCCTTTACTGAGACTGTCCACACTTTAGAGGTCCAGTTATAAGAGACTAAATCCTGTCCATCGTAGCCGTATTCATTAATACCATTTAAAGGGATTGAACCGTCCAGGAGCTCTTCCACCTCACAGCCCTGCCTCCACTGAAGAACATGACCATCTGAAGAAGAGGAGAGAACCTGTCATCGATAGAAGTATCCTAAATGTATTTATTCAGCACTAAGAGCTTTACTGCTTCTGTTTCCTCTGAACTGAAGCTACAGATCTAAACAGTGTCCCACAGAACAGGTTCAGTCTGGGACCTGAATCCAGTGATTTGATTGGTTTACAGTGACTGACACTGTAAACAGGGAAAACTTTAAGAACAAAAGTTTTCTTAATGTCCTTCAGAGTTCTGCCATCCTCAGATCGTTACACTCAGAGATTTTAACTGAAGCTTCAGTGGGATTTTATTGAACACTCACACAAAGAAGAGGAAGGAAGAAGAAAAAATGGATCCACTGAATGGTGAAAGTGATGGTTTCACTTTGTGGTTTCACAAAGGAAGAAAAAGAAGATATGAAGTGAGGCTGGATTTACAGTCTCTTAGGACAGAACTGATTAGATTTCACATTTGTGGATGAAAGCTGTTCAGAAACTCAGCAGGGTTTGATATTACAGTGACATTTATGACATTTAGCAAACCTGCAGCCTCTTATTGGAGGTCCATCCTACCAGTAGACCAGCAGCACCTCCAGCACTACACACTGAAGCACTGTGCTGAACCACAGAGACTCAGAATGAACAGCAAAATAAAGGAAGTCTCTCAGATTCAGCTGCACGATTTCAGGTGAAAATAAAAGTAAATAAAGACAGAACATCCTTCCTGGTTTTAGAAGAGTCTCCTCGTTCTTTAAAGATTGTTCATTTTATTAGATTGATTAATGGGTTCTGATATTATTGTCTGTGCATTTAAAATAAATAAATAAATATTTATTTTAAATAAATAAATAAACAATAATAATTAAATTGCTGACAAAAAGACAGGAGGCAGAGCTGGAGTTGTCGGTCTTAAAGATGCTGAGATGTTTGTTGGGTGTGACGAGGATGGACAGGATTAGAAATGAGTATTTTAGAAGGACAGCTCAGCCTTAGACGTTTTGGAGACGAAGTTAGAGATGCAAGGTTGCGTTGGTTTAGTTTATATTGGGAGGAGGATGTTGACGATGGAGCTGCCAGGAAAGAGGAAAAGAAGAAGACCAAAGAGGAGGTTTATGGACGTGGTTGAGAGAGGACATACAGGGGGTTGGTTTGAAGAAGAAGAAACAAGTTTATATTTGTCTTCACAGTGAAGGATCTCATCTTTAAGAACTACATTCACAGTGGTGTAAATGTGGGAACCTAGTCTCTATAGAAGCCCATTTATCACCCAGATGTGTTTAATTCAGGGACACAGGGACAGGTTCATAAATGACCTTTACTCTATAAAGTAACTGCCATGCTTTCCATAAGTCAACAACAAAAACAATTGTATAAAGCTCTTATCTTTTAGCAACCTGAAACCTTACAAATAAAAATAATGCAAATGCTTTTTTTAAAAACACATTCATATGTTAAACAAGTGGTTCAAATAAAAACGCTTCCTGAAATACAGTCAACAAACCAAGGAACAAGACCAACTTAATCATGACTGCAAACCTGGTCGTAAGGCTACTTGACAGGTAAGTGCATCAGTAAGCAGTAAATTCACATCTACAACAGCCTGTTCACTTGCCCATCACTCTGAAATGTAACCGGGCTGTCTCAAGCCCCATAAGAAGGATCTGTCCTGTTTATTGCTTCTTCAATTAAGGTCCTCAATGCAGAGGACCTTAATATCCAAATACGCCCACGTGGACATAAATGTTACAGCAGCTCAAAATGATGAAACTCAACAACCCAATAGACAACAAAACCAATAATATGATCGTAAATAAAACCAAACCAAAGTTGGAACATTTCCTTCTCTCTTCTGGGCTCTCTGGGGAAATGTGATAAATGTTCAAAGACAAAAGAATATTTCTATACAGTATTACTGGATGTTCTCTAAACTTGAGAACCAGATTTCTCATTAATTCACTTTTCTTTCCGAAACAATGAATACTGTTTGTAATGCCAGGATTCCCACACTTGACTTAATTAACCGAATTGAACATGAGAAAAGATAGAAAACTAAAACACCAACTTTACAACGGAGATCACCCGTGTGAATGAGTCTCAGTCAGAGCAGAGCGCCATCTGCCGTGACACTGTTCTTTAAATCTTACAAATCTGGATCAAAAGAAGTTTGACCACAGATTGACCAAAGTGACACAGCTCAACAGCTGGCACTCTTTCACAGCAGTGGTTCTGCTGACAGCTCCAGAAAAGTTTATAGATACTGAGGATATGCTCAAACATTAAAAGCATTGATATTGCAGAAACCTCAGAACCTTGAGAACTTGTGTAAAGTATATTTGAGTCTAGGGGCTAGACTGGAGCTCCACTGAAGCCATTTACTGCTCCGTTAGCATGTCCATTTTCTGGAAATCAACAAGAGGAGAAAATAAACAAAACAAGAATTAAATCTAAAAACAAAACCTTAAATCCTGCATTGTCTTGGAAACATCAGCAGATTCCAAGTTTATATGTTATCTTCATCTCAGATTCATGGACATTGACAAGTGCATTAGCACAATAATCTCCCATCATAACTTCCAACGATCAAAACCACAACAATGGTGAAAGAAAAAGGTTTTAGTAAACTGGTCTACCTGCAAGAGCTGGAGAATATCTTTCGTGTCCATGGGAATTGAACCCACAATCTTCCGATGCAGGGGCAACTCCCTAACCACTAGGCCACCACTGCCCCATGATATTCAACACAGTCAAGTACAAAGATCTGTTAAAGCTGAAATCATTTTTATGAAGCTCTGAGTCAGGTGCTGTTTTGACCTGGAAGAAAGTTTCATAATTGTAATATTTTCTACATTATTAGAAGTTAAGATGCTGAAAGAACTGGTTGGGCATGAATTTCTCCTTAGAGAGGCTTTGTCAGGGTGTTCACAGTACTGGTGAATAGAATCAAACGAAGTTGTTTCTGTTTAAATCTCCCAAAAAGCTTTCGCTCTCACAGAGAGGAAACATGTTACACACACACACACACACACACACACACACACACACACACACACACACACACACACACACACACACACACACCTAAAAAGACCATTTAAGATCTCTTTTGAATTAGATCAGACTGAACATCATCATCATTCCATATAAACACTCAGACACATGGAGTCTCAGTGGAGAAAATAAAATGGTTCCATTCAGCACCACTGTAAAGAAATCTGAACTGTTTCACATCAACCCCCTCTGGATGAACGTTTATCTCCAAAACAACTAATAATAACACAATAACTACTACTGTTCATCATTATTATTATAACAATGTGAAATAATAGGTTTGGGCGTGTCTCCTAATACTCACTTGCTTTGATTTTAGTGTGCTGTAAATAAATCTTCAGCCACTCCACAGTCCACTCCACCACTGGACCAGCAGGACAATTCTGGTGTATTATGTCCATTATTATTTGTGTTTTACCCTTATTGCCCCCCTCGTTTTTTTTTGTTTTTTTTTTTGGTTATTCTTATTTAAAATACTTTCTGACTCATGGAAGACAGGAAACCTCACCTGCTTTTATTTAAGTGACCAGAAGAGCAATACTCGTCTTGTCCAATAGATGGCGGTGTAGACGGACTGTTCATGATCTCAGACTAAACCGCAGCAGCGCTTTTTGAACATTCAGCGTTTTCAACACACCGGCCGATAATAAACTCCACCAAGTTCTGAAACATGTTCTGTAACAGTAACTCATTTTCTGAGCCGCTGTATTCGGGTCTCGGCCGGTGCTGGACTCGGTCCCAGCTCTCACAGAGTGAAAACAGGGACACAACCTGGACAGGTCTCCAACTGAGCGTCTCCAGTCCACCGGACGTGCAGGTCTTTGGCCGGTTGGAGGAAACCGGAGCTCAGAAAGGAGCCGGACTGTCCCGCCGGGGGATCTAACGAGGACATTCTGATAGACAGAAACACAAACTGTTCCAGACTCTCAGAGAACTTACCTGCACAGACAGTGAGAGGAGAACCCACCGAGAACAGCAGAACCACAGCAGGGACCAGACCCTCCATCACAACCTCCTTGAGGAACCAAGATGGTGGCGCGGTAACACGCAGCGGCCACTCCGGGGTCCAAACTTTGGTGCTAAAGTCTGTAAAACTTTACAGACTTTAGTCTTTCATCCGACGACTTTTCACCGTAAGACTTGCACATGAGTGTCACATCTGTGAATGCTCTTAAATTTAACCGCAAAACACTGCTGGAGCTCAGGAATCTGCCAGGATTCAGTCTTCCAACGACTCTCCGAACTATGCTACGTTTTATTCAATTCAATTAAATTTATTCTTGTACAGTACCTTTTACAACAAAGTTGCCCCAAGGCACTTTACATTGATGGTCGATGATGGAACAGGTTACAGTAATAGATGTTAAAGCCGGACGACTACGGAGGAGAGGAACCAAAAACTCCACTATGTGGAGAAAAAAAACCTCTGAGGGTCCAAGGCCTACCGGCTACCCAACCCCCTTGGGTATACTAACAGTACAAAGTTAGTTAGGTTTTAGACTCCAGGATCAGTGAGGAGTCCCAAGTTTCTTCCAGGTACCGATGAGCTCCCAGGATCCCTTGGCGCATCAGATGCAACACACAGACCAGATGATAGCTTGGCATTGGACTCAGGTGATGACCACAGCGGGCCCCCCCGGACATGTGGGGAGAGAAATGGAATGAGGGGGTCAGTAATGAGCAGGATCCAGTAGTGACAGACACAGAAATGAAACAACAGTGCGATGGCAGGTACAGCAGCACCAGCGACATTAGTAATGGTGCACTATGGTGATTGGGGCGGGTAAGCTAAACTAAAGAAGTAAGTCTTCAGCCGTGATTTAAAGACTGAGACTGAATCGGCATCCCGTACAGAAGCAGGCAAGCTGTTCCACAATCTAGGGGCCCTGTAACTGAAAGCTCGTGCTCCAATACATTTATTTATGGAGGGACAATTAGGAGATCTTTATTCTGGGATCTAAGTGGGCGGTTAGGTGTATAGGCATTAAGCAGTTCGGTTAGGTATATTGGGGCAAGACCTTTAAGTGCCTTGTAAGTTAAGAGGAGGACCTTGAAGTCAGCCCTGTACCTAACAGGAAGCCAGTGAAGCGAGGAGAGTATGGGAGTTATGTGGTCGTACTTCCTGCTCCTGCTAACAATCCTAGCGGCTGTGTTCTGAATGCGCTGTAGGGTGCTTAATGTGCCCTGAGAGCTTCCAGAAAGTAGGGCATTACAGTAATCTAATCTACTGTATACAAATGCATGTACTACTTTCGCCGTGTCTTCCATTGACAGAAAACACCGTAGTTTGGCGATGTTCCGAAGGTGCAGGAAGCATGTCTTCACAACTGCATTAACACGGGGATTAAATGAAAGATCTGAATCGAAAATAACACCAAGGTTACGTGCCAGAGTACTAACTGAAAACTTCAACCCTGCATCCCGGATATGCGAAATGAAGTTGGCCCTGTCTACATCACTACTACAAAACAAGAGCAGCTCAGTTTTTTCGGGGTTTAGTGAGAGGAAGTTGTTATTCATCCAATCCCTAATATCACTGAGGCAGCTAATTAAAGTGTCGGTTGATGCTTTATCACAACAGTGCGATGCCCCAATATACCTAACCGAACTGCTTAATATCTAAACACCTAACCGCCCACTTAGATCCCAGTTTTTAGTTCTTAGTTTTATCTGCCCATCTGTTCTCCACAGTGTTTATTACGGCGGTCTACATTCCACCCAGCGCTAATGCTAACAGCGTGCTGGCTGAACTTTATGGAGTTATCAGCGGGCTCCAAAACCATCACCTAGATTGTTTATTGTTGCCAGAGATTTCAACCATGCAAATCTCAAGTCAGTTTTCCCCAAATTCCATCAACATGTGAACTTTGCAACAAGGGGGGGAAACACGCTGGACTGTGTTTACACAAACCTGGCCAATGCGTACAGAGCGGAGCCCCGCCCCCACCTCGGACACTCAGACCACATCTCTGTGCTGCTGATCCAGCGTACAGACCCATCGTCAGGCGCGTGAGACCCACCCTGAAGCAAGTAAAGACCTGGTCCACAGGAGCCATCTCTGCTCTTCAGGACTGCTTCGAACACACTGACTGGGACATGTTTAGGGAGGCTGCAACCTACGGTGATTCCATCAACTTGGAGGAGTACACAGCTTCAGTGACTGGCTACATCAGCAAGTGCATTGAGGATGTTACTGTCTCCAAGTTCATCATCACACAACCCAACCAGAAGCCATGGATGACTGCGGAGCTGCGCAGACTCCTGAGAACCCGGAACCAGCTGACGGACTGGTGCAGAACCAACAACCTGTCTCTGAACGTCGACAAGACTAAAGAGATGGTTGTTGACTTCAGGAGATCACATCGGGACCACACTCCACTGAATATCAACACCTCACCTGTGGAGATGGTCCAGAGCACCAAGTTTCTTGGTGTTCACATCACTGACAACCTCACGTGGTCCCTCAACACCAACTCCATCACAAAGAAAGCCCAGCAGCGCCTCTACTTCCTGCGCAGAATGAGGAAAGCCCATCTCCTACCTTCCATCCTCACCATCTTTTACAGAGGAACCATCGAGAGCATTCTGAGCGGCTGCATTACTGCCTGGTACGGGAACCGCAATGTCTTAGACCGCAAGTCCCTACAACGGGTAGTGAGAACAGCTGAGAAGATCATCGGGATCTCTCTGCCCTCTGTACAGGACATTTTCACCACTCGCTGCATCCGCAAAGCAACCAGCATTGTGGATGATCCCTCGCACCCATCCCACACTCTCTTCTCCCTCCTGCCATCAGGGAAAAGGTTCCGCAGCATACGGGCCTCCACTTCCAGGATGGGAAATAGTTTCTTCCCCCTGGCCATCAGACTCTTAAACCGCCAATGTCTACCCAGTCCACCATTATCATCTTGTATTTATTTATTTATCTCTTGTTGCACTCTGCACTTTATCACTAACACTGCTCCACCACACTGCTACACTATAATCTACCTGGGCTGCTTTGTTCCACAACACTGCAGCCCTCTACGGATGAATGTATTGTCTGTCGTGCCGTCTGTTGTTGTCTGTCTTGTCTGCACTTGTTGCCCCGTTTTGTGTATTATGTTGTGTGTTATGTTGTCTTGTGTGTAGCACCAGGGTCCTGGAGGAACGTTATTTCGTTTCACTGTGTACTGTGTATATGGCTGAAATGACAAAATCCTACTTGACTTTTTTAAACCTCCCCTCTTCACTGAGGAGAAAGAGATGGAGTTCCATACCAGCTCAACAGCTGGCACTCTTTCACATCAGTGGTTTTGCTGAAGGCTCCAGAAAAGTTTACAGATACTGAGGATATGCTCAAGCATGAAAAGCATTAATACTGGAGAAACCTCAGAACCTTCATAACTTTTGTAAAGTAAATTTGACTCTAGCGGTTAGACAGGAGCTCCACTGAAGCCATTCGCTGCTCCGTTAGCATGTCCATTTCCTGGAAATCAACAAGAGGAGAAGATAAAGAAAACAAGAATTAAATCTAAAAACAAAACCTTAAATCCTGTGTTGTGTTCTGAAACATCAGCAGATTCCAAGTTTAGAAGTTATCTTCATCATCAGATTCAATATTTTTGTTTCATCTCAGATTCGTGGACATTGTACAAGTGCATTAGCACAATAATCTTCCATCACAACTTCCAACCATCAAAACCACAACACATTAGGGGCAGCAGTGGCCTAGTGGTTAGGGAGTTGACCACAGGATTGTGAGTTCAACCAGTAGATTGCCCTGAGGTACCCTTGAGCAAGGTACCATGAAGGCCTAATTTCGTTGTGCTGTGCTGTGTCCTCACAATGACGATGACTTTCACATTAAAATCTAACATCCACAATAGAAGAAAGTGAAAAGTGAAAGTGACAACCCTTGTCATTGCGAGGTCAAAGAACCACAATGAAATTGGACCTCTACATTTAACCCATGCACACTCAAACACCGTGCAGCAGTGGGCAGCTATTGAAAGCGCCCAGGGAGCAGTGATGGGGACGGCACCTTGCTCAAGGGTACCCCAGGGCAACCTATTGGGAAGGGGTTCGAACCCCGATCCTCCGATCATATGGCCAACGCTGCCCCTAATTATAGAGAATATAAGGATAATTCACCCATGAGTGGAACAGATGTCCCTTCGTTGCCTGAAAAACACAAAAAAGGAGCAGAAGAGTCAACATATGTGGTTACAGTATAGAAAGAAACTGCTGAAGATTTCTGAGACAAACACACTTTAGTTTCACTCTCATGAATATTAATCTTCACAAGGAGAGCTGCCCTGTAATAACCCTGCACTCTTCATACATTTGGTCCAGCAGTGAGTAGTATTGCAGTAAACTGGTGAAAGAAAAAGGTTTTAGTAAACTAGTCTACCTGCAGGAGCTGGAGAATATCCTGCGTGTCCATTGCTGCTTGAATCTGATCGACTGTTATTTCTTTTACCTGTTAAACAAACTCAAGAAAACAAGACACACTTAAATTACAAATGAATCACATCTAGTCTCTTTCTATCTTCAAGACACAGTAACTGGAATAAAGACGGTAAACACAGCTTATGTTTTATAAGTTAACTTACCAATCACTCCTTTCTTTATAAGAACAGTAACCACCACCACAATGACCACACCCACAAGTACATTATAAAATTATGTTTTTTTGTGTTTTTTTTGTTGTTGTTGAAGTACCTCGCATCTTTGCAGCTTGGCTAAAAGACCATCTTTCCCCGAAGTGTAGAGGAGTGTCAAGAGGAGCTCGGGTCTGGAGGATGTTGGGTTTTCAGGTTCTGGTGTTTGTGGAGATCCGTACATGACGACGCATTTTTATAAAATAATTTAATTAAAATTGAAGTGTAAAAGAGAAACACTGCCTTTTTGAGAAACTACAGTCAAGTCAGAACTGGTCCCACTGTTGAATGAATCCAGATGTCTGAGGTTTAGACCCAAAACTCAACCTGTTCCTGGTGGACCGAGACGCTGTGAGACACTGATTGAGTTCAGACTGTTTCTGCATCATCACCGTCCCAGAGACACTGATGGGGCAGCAGTGGCCCAGACGTCTGGTTCCATTTACTACCAGGGTGAACCATTTTAGAGACACTCAGGAGGATCTCAATCACTTTAATCACTTCCTAACAAAGTAACAAAGTAGTTAACCTTCAAAAATTCAGTACGTACACAAACTCACACTGAATTAAAAAAACAGACAGACACATAAAACCAAATCATACTATACCATAAAGTATAACATTTTTAATCAAATACATTTAAATCATTGACCATAGTATAACGATTACATTTGAAGTGAAAGTGACTACATTTATGGCATTCAGCAGACGCTCCTATCCAGAGCGACTTCCACGTCCTGATTACAGGGACAGTCCCCCTGGAGACACTCAGGGTTAAGGGTCTGTCATGGTTATGCTCGAGAGGCAAGGCACTCACACGCAGGTCTAACTGGGACACGTTTATTTCCAACTATGACACAAACACAACGTTGTAACTCACGGTGCAGACAAACAGTAAGGACGGTGAACGGACAACACTGGGTCGGACTGGCAGGCTATTTGTGTGTGGTAGTTCAGGTGCGGGTGATCAGTGGTGATAATTACGAGTGCTCGTGAAAGCCCGGTCAGTACTCCGGGGACGGGGACCTCTCCCCTGGCCTGGGTAACGTGGTGGGCGTGACAGGGTCTTGCTCAGGGACCCAGTGGTGGTAGTGCTTGAGGTGGGATTTGAACCTGGGACATCTTGAGCCATCGGCCCATAGACAAGTACCCACCACTAGACCACCATCACCCTAGACCTTGCAATGACAAGAATAGAATAGAACAGCACAGCAAACTACAATGAAATTGGAACTCTGCATTTAACCCATGCACTCAAACACCGTGCAGCAGGGGGCAGCCATGAAAGTGCATGAGGAGCAGTGATGGGGACAGTACCTTTTTCAATGGTATCTCAGGGCAAACTACTGATAAGGGGTTGGAACCCACAATCTTCCGATCCTGTGGCCAAACTCCCTAACCAGTAGACCACCGCTGCATTTACGCATTTACTCAATTTGAACCTGCATAAATATCCCGCCCTTATGCACCACGATTACTAAAATCGTTATACATATATCACAAAAACAGTTAAAAAAAAGTCAAATTGTGCAATGTTAAAAAAGAAAGAGGATCATAACTTAATGTAAAATAGCAGCATCAACTTACACTGAAAAAGTACAGTAAACCAAACATTTCAGACAGTACGTCGAAGGACATCACATTCGCTTAATGGAAAAAAGCAACAAATACACTCAATGTTTGTTTGGTACACCTCCATTCTTTTAGTGTTCAGAGAGAAAAATCCAGCCTGTCTGCGGTTTGAACAAGTGCACTGAATTCAGGTTGAATATCTGAGGAGGAGAAGGACAGAAGGACAGCACACAAGTGATCATTACTGAGAGGACCAGTACCTGGATTTGTTCATGTATTTTGATCACTGAGAATGTTTGTTCATAGATGTAGGGAGATCCAAAAACCACCTCTGAGCAAGTCTCCTCAAGTGTGGGAAGATTCCCTCTTTGAGAGAGGAATAAAACTCTACCAGTGATACTGATTCAAAACCTCATCCAGAGCCAAAGAAAACAAGACAACTGTCTGAAACACCAAATTCAACACGATGTTCTCTACCTGCCTCGTTGTGGTGTGCCTCGTGCATGAGTGCACTGAATATGTTGATTAAACACAATAGTGGCCTTAAAAAAAAGCCGTTAATTGTATTTCCTGATTTTACACTTTTACTACGAACATGCGGGCTGGTTAAAGGTAGTCAGTTGGCCGTAAAATGCCCAGGTCTGCTGTAGAATCATCTGGATGATAAATGAGCCCCAGAAACTCTGTCTAGAACACAGAGATCTTATCATTACATACACTTACTGGCCACTTTATTTGAAACTCAGAGTGAGGCCATAAAAAGCACTTTTGGTTCCCTAAAGAACCAAACACCTTTTAAAAGGCTTATCAAGTCTTCAAATAGCATAAAGGTTCTTCACCAATGAAAGGGTTCCTTCTAGAGTCCATACATCGCATCTAATTACTAAGACATTCTTTAAGGAAACTAATATTTTAGTGAAATCTCAAACAAGTAAACATTAGAAGATAATTATCATTGGATTGTAGAATGTTAAGGCACCAATACATATATTTATATTTGCCAACAGGTTTTGAAACTTCTGTAAATGTTCCCACATTTCTACCCGGTCCCATCCAGCTCAGTTCAGAAGGTGTTTTTTTGTTTCATGCCTTTCTATCTGGAATCTGCCCAAGTTTGCATTTATAAACTACTTACAGTCTCTCATCCTGCAGGAGTTTAAGATGAACTAGTCAGGAGCCTCTCCTGTTTCTCTTGTTGAGGCTGATCTATTGACTCTTCATTAGTATTATCAGTATCATTCTCCAGTAGCGGGGCGGCATTTGTTGATCCATCGCTGCTGACCTCACCTGAAAATGAGGATTACTGTCAGACTCCGTTTACTTTTTGAGAATCTGTAACACTGGCTGAAAAGCCTTACTTTGCAACAGCTTTGTAGGATCCTTCAAAAATTCATGCCCTCAAATTTTTGTGTAAGAAACATTACCAGAGTCAGATGGTTGATAACTTGATCCACTCCCCCTTCCTGAAAAAGGATAAAGGAAAATCATGTCAGAGCTGATTCACTCTGGACAAACATTTATTAATTCTTATTATTTATTCTTTATATAAAGACCTCAAATATGTTTTGTATGGGATTATATTACCAGAGTCAGAAGTACCAGGTTTAAGCCCTGGAGGAGAATTCAATAATATGAAGAATAAATGAGAAACAAATACTCAGGTTATTATAACAATCCTAACATTGTACTGATTACTGTATTATTTCTGTGATTAACACAATTCAAAGTCAGTTTAATCAAGTAAAAAAATGTTTTAAACAGAAAGCAATACTTTCTTTTCACTGTTCGTACACAAGGATTTGAAAAATCTAAACCAAAGTTACTTTTTCAGAAGTACTGAACTTGTAGAGAACTTATACTATGAAGTCAGAAGTATAAAAACGAAATTATCACCACCTTTATCTTCTTCACGTGGATCCACAGCAACACTAGTCACCTCTTGAAAAGAAAAACAGAGTTCATTACAGATGTCAGTCATATTGCTTGTACAGATGTACTTTGAATGCTTTTATCATTATGTAATTATCAGGGATGTGAACATTTACGAGTCTCAAATCAAGTCTCAATTCCTAAACTGTCATTACCATGTTCGAACCAATTTCTCAGTAAAGTTTAGTAGAGCATTGCTCATGCTAAAAGTTAACATGACAGTTACTGTCTGCATTTCCATAACAGGAAGTCACATAATTGTGGAGGACACAGAAAATGGAAGATGCTGCAGCCACTGCATCGACTCCAGAAATGTCTTTGGGAATGTCACGGGGCGGTGTTGAGGGCTGGACGCCAACGCAGAGCCGAGAACTTCGTACTGGACTTTAATGACGGATAAAGTGCACAAAACTCAAACTAAACATAACATAACAAATGTAAAACAAAACCAGAGTAAATTCACAGTGCGCACACAGTATGACCAGCGCCCTGCTCCGAATCACTGGGGCTTATAACCCCAGCCCCAATGAGACACACCTGGCCCTCAAGCTCAGGTGCGCACAATTGGAGCAGGGCACCCTCTACTGGCACAGGACCGTTACAGTGCCCCTCCCCAAAAGGCGCCTACTCCAGGGCGCCAGATCCTGCTTAATCCAAAGCAGGATCCCCCGAAAGGAGAGGGGCAACACAAACGTCCAACAAAAAGTCCAAACAAAGTCCAGTCGTACGCTCCGCTCTCACCGCGGTCCTCAGGCGGGTTCGGCTGCGGCCCCCGAAACCCCGCTCTCTCTCCAGCGGTCTGGATTGGACGCAGCCCTTCGAAACCCCGCCTCCTCCGGTGGACTTGGACCTCGTCCCTCGAAGCCCCGCTGCCTCCGCGGTGATGGCGGATGTCCCTGGAGTCCCACCTTGTGCTGACACGTGAGCCGGCATCACAGCCCCACTTCCCCAGGGGCTGCCCCACGGGCCGGCTCCGCAGCCACGCCCTCCTGGTTGCTGGAGCTGGAACAGGCACGACGTCGGCCAATCCTGGGAGGGGAGCAGACCGCTCAACCCCTATCCCCCCAGCCTCCAGCACCTGGAGGGTCCGGTGGTCCTTCACGGACTTCCCCACTGAGCGCTCGGCTCCCAACGTCCATTTGCAGCGGCTGGTCATTCTGTCACGGGGCAGTGTTGAGGGCTGGACGCCAACACAGAGCCGAGAGCTTCGTACTGGACTTTAATGACGGATAAAGTGCACAGAACTCAAACTAAACATAACAAATGTAAAACAAAACCCGAGTAAATTCACAGTGCGTGCACAGTATGACCAGCGCCCTGCTCCGAATCACTGGGGCTTATAACCCCAGCCCCAATGAGACACACCTGGCCCTCAAGCTCAGGTGCGCACAATCAGAGCAGGGCACCCTCTACTGGCACAGGACCGTTACAGGGAACCTGTTTTCAATCAATTCCCCCTTTGTTCACTAGCTGTCCGTGATTCCCATTCTCCCCCAAAATATGTTTACACCCTCCACAGTGTGGACATACTCTAGTTTCACTTTCATGAATATTAATCCTCACAAAGAGAGCTGCCCTGTAATAACCCTGCACTCTTCATACATTTGGTCCAGCAGTGAGTAGTATTGCAGTAAACTGGTGAAAGAAAAAGGTTTTAGTAAACTAGTCTACCTGCAGGAGCTGGAGAATATCCTGCGTGTCCATTGCTGCTTGAATCTGATCGGCTTTTATTTCTGTTACCTGTTAAACAAACTCAAGAAAACAAGACACACTTAAATTACAAATGAATCAAGTCTAGTCTCCTTCTATCTTCAAGGCTCAGTAACAGGAATAAAGATGGTAAACACAGCTTATGTTTTATAACTTAACTTACCAATCACTCCTTTCTTTATCAGAACAATAACGACCATCACAATGACCACGCCCACCACAATCACTGTGAGGAGGATTCCAAGAATGAAACTCAGAGCCATGTCTTCTTTACAGTCTTTACAGCTTCCATCTTAAAGGAGGAACCAAAAGAGTAACAGGGTTATCGATTGTAACTGATCAATAATTGGTAAAAACAGTGAGACCTGAACTTGAATGGATCATTAAAAACCAGGCACATCAAACAGGTATAATATTAATCACCCCATTCTGAAATGATCGGTGTTGGGAGGGAGCTGTGAGACACGAAACAATCATAAGATGCTTTTTCTCCCTCCTGGATCTCCACACTCTTCCTCAGCTGGAAGGTTCCATCTTCATTGGGTCGAACTCCTGAGGATGTCAGTAGATGTTCAGGCAGTGAAGTGGTGAACTTCCTAACATTCATCTTCATGTCTTTGGGGTAGAAACCTGTGGCGAGGCAGGTCAGAGTCAGCTTGTTTGAGTCAGTTGCTGATTTCTTTATGAACATCTGAACAGCTCCTTTACCTGGAGAGAGAAAAATAGTAAAATTAACATTCAGTCAGAATGAAGATCTAAAATATAACCTTCATTCAGGGTCTGAACTGATGTTCTAACACAGTCAAGTACAAAGATCTGTTAAAGCTAAAATCATAACACACGGCATGTCTCCTAATACTCACTTGGTTTGATTTTAGTCTGCTGTAAATAAATCTTCAGCCACTCCACACAATCATCACGTAACTGAACAGCATGAGGACCTTGTCCTTTATTCCACACGTCCACCATCTCTCTGGCCTCCTTTACTGAGACTGTCCACACTTTAGAGTTCCAGTTATAAGAGACTAAATCCTGTCCATCGTAGCCGTATTTATTAATACCATCTAAAGAGACTGAACCATTCAGGAGCTCTTCCACCTCACAGCCCTGCCTCCACTGAAGAACATGACCATCTGAAGAAGAGGAGAGAACCTGTTATTCATCCATTACAGACACAGACACAGACACAGAAATATCCTAAATGTATTTATTCAGCACTAAGAGCTTTACTGCTTCTGTTTCCTCTGAACTGAAGATACAGATCTCAACAGTGTCCCACAGAACAGGTTCAGTTTGGGACCTGAATTCAGTGATTTGATTGGTTTACAATGACTGACAGTGTAAACAGAGAAAACTCACTAACAGTTTTCTTAACGTCCTTCAGAGTTTAGACGTCCTCAGATCTTTACACTCATAGGAGATTTTAACTGAAGCTTCAGTGGGATTTTATTAAACACTCACACAAAGAAGAGGAAGAAAGAAGGAAAAATGGATCCACTGAGTGGTGAAAGTGATGGTTATCAGTTTCCCAACAGTAATTTATCACAAACTGAAGAGTTGGTTTATTAAAGTGGTTTCTGTGATATCTTCTAATATCACTTTTATCACAAGTTTTTAAGTTCTGTGATGAGTCTCAGAAGATCAAGGTTGTCTGTGGTGACATCTGAGCAATTAACCAGGTTGGAAACATGATTACCTTTAGCTGTTTGTGGCTCCAAATCATATTTGTGGAGATATTAACCTCCAAACATGGCTTCACACTTTATTAATGAGTTACCATTAAAGTTTGGAGGAAAGTGAAAATGTTCACAAGGAAAGATCTGATTGTAAATCTACTGCTTACTCACCAAAAGAAAAGACAGAAAAAACATTTTCTCACCTGAATTATTGTGTCCAAAGAGTTCCAGCAGCCTGTGAAGGACCACGTTTAACCAATTCCCTTCACCTTTCAGCTTCTCAGCTCCTTCTTCCCAGTAGTTCTCTGGTATCTCCTTCATCCAGTCCTGTTTAGGAGTCCTGACACCATCTCTGCTGTTGTAGGAGTCGATCTGTGTGTCGTTCAGCAGAGTCACTGCTCTGAACTGAAAGATGTTCTCTGAAGATCGGTCAGACTGGAGAATGTAGAGGTAATACAGAGAGTGTTTATCTGTGGAGAACAGAGGAAGAAAAAGAGAAGATATTAAGTGAGGCTGGATTTACAGTCTCTTAGAAGAGAGCTGATTAGATTTCCCATTTGTGGATGCTCAAAAAAAAAAGGCTGGACAGAAACTAAGCAGGGTGTGA
Organism: Hepsetus odoe; assembly: GCA_017165825.1. NCBI lineage: Eukaryota > Metazoa > Chordata > Actinopteri > Characiformes > Hepsetidae > Hepsetus > Hepsetus odoe. The sequence goes on along the minus strand of CM029372.1, from coordinate 28,112,693 downwards.
TCTTCTCACTAAGACCTTTGATGTCTTAGTGAGAATGTTCAATGTTTAATGTCTACAGTGTCACTTCATTCTTTACATCCAACACAAAACTGAACAATATTTTGTCTCAATCCTAGAAATCAGGTCTGATGGTCTGATTTTTAGATTTTAAGGATAATACAGTCACACAGCTAACCCTTCAGTTCAGTTACAGTAAATCTGAACAACCTTCCTAAGCTGTTACCTCTTTTATTAATAAATCTCTAATAATAATAATCCTTTTTATTGTCCCACGAATGAGAAATTTGTCCTCTGCGTTTCACCCATACAGCAGTAGGCAGCTATTGAAAGCGCCCGGGGAGCAGTGACGGGGATGGTACCTTGCTCAAGGGTACCTCAGAACAACCCACTGGTGAGGGAATCGAACCCACAATCTTCCGATCCAGGGCAACTCCCTAACCGCTAGGCCACCGTTGCCCCCATGCACTTATGTTTCTCTATACATTTATGTTTCCCCAACTCCCTAGGACAACTGTGCAAGTGGAATTATTCACCTAAATGTGGTCAATGATAATTCCCTTTAAAAGACCTGAATCTTGGTGTTTGAGACTTGAGCTGAATGTCCCCACAATAAAACACATCCAAGATGCATCAATGCATCAGCTAAACTGAATATAAAACTTCAAATAAACTGTACAGAGTCCACAGTTTAAAACTAGCATGGAGGATTCACCTACAGCAGCATTTATTAAAATAAAAAAAAATAAACAAGTCTTTAAATTCCCTGCTTTTAATTAGATATTTTAAAACTTCATCAGCTTTGTAAAAGCATGATTGTGTGAAATGTGAAACTGGAATAAACGGGAACATCTTCACCCTCAACCTGTGACATATTCTACAGAGTTAGTAAAGGAATAGAGGGGAAAAGACTAAACCTAAGCCTGGACTAAATTAAGTGTTTAAGTGACAACCCTTGTCATTGTGAGGTCAAAGCACAGCAGACAATGAACCACAACGACCTGGCGACCTGTCCAGGGTGTGTCCCCCGTCCTTCGCCCTGTGTGAGCTGGGTTGGACTCCAGCACCCCCCGCGACCCCGTTTGGGACAAGCGGCAGAAAATGGATGAATGGATGGATGGATGGATGGATGGATGAGACTGCAGTTACTTCCATTTTCCTCCGCCTGTGTGTTTTAGCTCCTCTTACACTGTTTCTGTTTTTGATTACTAGTGCCTGTAGTTCAACCTGATTAACCAAAGCTACAGTTTCTTAAAGCATTTACGGCTTTTTTAACATTTACATGTAATGCCAGCCATTTTCTGCCGCTTTGAACACCCGATCCTCCGACTAACACCCTAACCACTAACCACCGCTAACCACTAACCACCACTAACCACTAACCACCGCTAACCACCACTAACCATCGCTAACCACTAACCACCACTAACCACCACTAACCACTTTCTGGTTTAGTCCAAGACTAGCCCAGCTTAATCCATGTCTATTAAATGGGTGCTCTACAGTCTCTCTAATCATGGAGGAACTTATCATTTTATTTGTGTTTTCTGAATGAGGGGGCAGCGGTGTCCTAGTGGTTCGGGCATTGGCCTTGTGATCGGAGGATCGGGGGTTCGAACGCCTTCCCAATAGGTTGCCCTGAGGGTGCCAGCAGGCAGGCCACCCCATCACTCTCCCCTCACTGTGATGAGCCTGATAATTCCCTTTAAAGACCTGAATCTTGAGTGTGAGACTTGAGCTGAATGTCCCCACAATAAAACACATCCAAGATGCATCAATGCATCAGCTAAACTGAATATAAAACTTCAAATAAACTGTACAGAGTCCACAGTTTAAAACTAGCATGGAGGATTCACCTACAGTAGCATTTATTAAAATAAAAAAAATAGTCTTCAAATTCCTGCTTTTAATTAAATATTTTAAAACTTCATCAGTTTTGTAAAAGCATGATTGTGTGAAATGTGAAACTGGAATAGACGGGAACATCTTCACCCTCAACCTGTGACATATTACAGAGTTAGTAAAAGGAATAGAGGAAAAGGAGCTAAACCTAAGCCTGGACTAAATTAAATTGTTTAAGTGACAGCCCCCTTGTCATTGTGAGGTCAGAAACACGGCAGACAATGAACCACAACTTGACCTGGCGACCTGTCAGGGTGTGTCCCAGATCAACTTAAGCACCTGTGTGTGAGCTGAGTTTGGACTCCAGCACCCCCCAGCACGACCCCGTTTGGGACAAGCGGCAGAAAATGGATGAATGGATGGATGGATGGATGGATGGATGAGACTGCAGTTACTTCCATTTTTCCCTCCGCCTGTGTGTTTTAGCTCCTCTTACACTGTTTCTGTTTTTGATTACTAGTGCCAGTTCAACACAGTTAACCAAAGCTACAGTTTCTTAAAGCATTTACGGCTTTTTTAACATTTACATGTAATGCCAGCCATTTTCTGCCGCTTTGAACACCCGATCCTCCGACTAACACCCTAACCACTAACCATCGCTAACCACTAACCACCACTAACCACTAACCACCGCTAACCACTAACCACCGCTAACCACTAACCACTGCTAACCACTAACCACCACTAACCACTAACCACCGCTAACCACTAACCATCGCTAACCACTAACCACCACTAACCACTGCTAACCACTAACCACCACTAACCACCGATAACCACTAACCACCACTAACCACTGCTAACCACTAACCACCGCTAACCATCACTAACTAACCACCGCTGACCACTAACCACCGCTAACCACTAACCACCGCTGCCCCTTTACATTTAATGTGAATGTAAAATTGTACAAATATAGTTCTTTAAAAGTGAAAGCAACTCGAACAGTAAACTCACCGCCAGAAACCGAGAGAATAAAAACCAACAACAGCAGCAGAACACCTGCTGTGATTTTTATCTCCATCAGTCCAATCATTACTGAGGATGTTCAGAAATTTGGAGGAGAAGACTGACCAGACAGAAGAACGCGCCCTGCCCAGGGTGAGTCCCCCATCCTTCTCCGTGTGCGCTGGGATGGACGACTTGGGTGACATCATGGACAAGAGTGCCCCCCCCGCCCCCGAAACCATTCTTTGAACAGAATCTTCGAACCTAAAAAAGAGTCGGCTCGCAGACCTGAAGAGTCGTTTAGAGTTTGGGTGGAAAAAAAAGATCAGAAAATAACCAGATATTAATCCAGATTCTTGGTGTTTATAATACTACAGTCATTTATAACTGAACAGAGTTTAATATAAACTAGTGAAACA
>CM029372.1:28089809-28108927 GCA_017165825.1 Hepsetus odoe | reverse complement strand
AACACGCTGAATGATGAGACGTGTTTTCAGGTGTTCAGCTGGTTTTATTGGGGGACTGAAATACAAAGTTTATCAACTTCCAAAAGCGCGCCGCTGCGGTTTAGTCTGAGATCATGAACACTGCGACTCTACACCACTACGCCATCTACTGGCTAAAACGAGTATTGCTCTTCAGATGACTTAAAAAAAAAAAGCAGGTGAGTTTTCCTGTCTTCCAGGGGTCAGAAAGCACTTTAAACAAGAATAACCAAAGAAAAAAAAATGAAGGGGGCAGCAAGGGTAAAACACAAAGAATAATGGACATATTACACCAGAATAAGTGTCCTGCTGGTCCAGTGGTAGGACACTAACACTAAGAGGCTGCAGGGTTGAATCCCACACCTTGTGTCTGGGACCGGTGTGTCCCTGCATTCTACTCTGATAGAGTTGGGACAGACTCCAGCACCTGCTGTGACCCAAATACAGCTAGATGTTCCTACAGAATATGATTCACTTTTCAGCAGTTTAGTTCCCTCGAGACCAGTCAAAGGACTGAGGTCCTTTGGGGTAAACAGAAATCTCATGAGGTCTTTCTAGGACACTGGTAACGTCTGCTGTTTTTTATGCTGTGGACATTTCTGGAGTCGATGCAGTGGCTGCAGCGTCCTAAACAAAGATGTGACTTCCTGTAATGGAAATGCAGACAGTAACAGTCATGTTAACTTTTCGCAAATATACTCATTTCTAATCCTGTCCATCCTCGTCACACCCAACGAACATCTCAGCATCTTTAACTCTGACACCTCCAGCTCCGCCTCCTGTCTTTTCATTAGTACCACCGTCTCCAACCCATACAACATAGCTGGTCTCACTACTGTCCTGTTAACCTTCCCTTTTACACTAGCTGGTACGCGTCTGTCACAGATCACTCCAGCCACTCTTCTCCACCCATTCCAACCAGCGTGCACTCTCTTCTTCACCTCTCTTCCACACTCGCTGTTACACTTATTTAACGGTTTTCTTGAGTTTATTTAACAGGTAACAGTCAATCAAATGCAAGCAGCAATGGACACACAGGATCCCAAGTATTTAAACTCCTCCACTCCCTCCATCCTAACCACTCCACTTTCCTCCCTTTCATTCACACTCAGGTATTCTGTCTTTGTCCTACTCACTTTCATTCCTTTCCTCTCTAGAGCAGATCTCCGTTTCTTTTCAAGCTGCTCCCTATTCTCACTGCAGATGAAAATTTCATCTGCAGACATCATCGTCCATGGAGTTATTATTAGTATTGTTTCTCATAAATGTGGGTTTATGGTGGTTGTAGGTGATGTCATGCACAATGAATTCATTCAATATAAAAAAATTAATTCCACCATGTTTTCCAAATTCCCCCATAATTCAATGTTGGAGATAAACGGTCATCCAGAGGGGGTTGATTTGAAACAGTTCAGATTTCTTTACAGTGGTGCTGAATGGAACCAGACGTCTCCATCACAAATCTGTTCATTTTATTTTCTCCACTGAGACTCCATGTGACTCTGAGTGTTTATATGGGATGGTGGTGATGTTCAGTCTGATCTAAATCAGTTTTGTGTCAATGGAAATGCTAAATTGTCCTTTTAGGTGTGTGTGTGTATCTGCCCTGCAATGGACCTGTAACCGGTTTCCTCACTTTTCTCTCTGTGAGCGCTGTTGTCCTTTCGTGTGTGTGTGTGTCCCTGCGTCGGATTGGCGATCTGTCCGGGTCGTTTCCTCAATTTTCTCTCTATTAGAGCTGGGATAGACTCCAGAACCACACACATCCCTAATCAGAACAAGCAGCTCAGAAAATGAGTGGAAGAGAGAACGCCCTATATGCATCTCTCCATCCAGAAGCTTTCTGGGAAATTTAAACACAAAATACTTTGATTTCTGATTCCATTCACCAGCACTGTGAACAACCTGACAAAGTCTCTCTAAGGAGAACTTCATGTCCAACCAGCTGAGAATGACTAAGATCTAAACTTCTAATAATGAAGAAAATATTAAATTATGAAACTTTCTTTCAAGTAAAAACAGCACCTGAGTCAAAGCTTCATAAAAATGATTTCAGCTTTAACAGATCTTTGTACTTGACTGTTAGAACATCAGTTCAGACCCTGAATGAAGGTTATATTTTAGATCTTCATTTTGACTGAATGTTGATTTTAGTCTTTTTCTCTCTCCAGGTAAAGGAGATGTTCAGATGTTCACAAAGAAATCAGCAACTGACTCAAACAAGCTGACTCTGACCTGCCTCGCCACAGGCTTCTACTCCAAAGACGTGGAGATGAGTTTGAGGAAGGACAACACTTCACTGCCTGAACATCTGCTGACAACTTCAGGAGTCCGACCCAATGAAGATGGAACCTTCCAGCTGAGGAAGAGTGTGGAGATCCAGGAGGGAGAAAAAGCATCTTATGACTGTTTCGTTTCTCACAGCTCCCTCCCAACACCGATCATTTCAGAATGGGGTGATTAATATTAGACCTCTGATGATGCATAAAAACCTTGGACGACGTTCTCCCTCGCCCAGACGTGGGTCACCGGGGCCTCCCTCTGGAGCCAGGCCTGGAGGTGGGGCCCGCTGGCGAGCGCCTGGTGGTCGGGCCTTCACCCATGGGGCCCGGCCGGGCTTAGCCCGAAGAGGCAACGTGGGTCCCCCTTCCCATGGGCTCACCACCTGTGGGAGGGGCCAAAGAGGTCGGGTGCATTGTGAGCTGGGCGGTGGCCGAAAACGGGGGCCTTGGCGGTCCGATCCTCGGCTGCAGAAGCTGGCTCTAGGGACGTGGAATGTCACCTCTCTGGTGGGGAAGGAGCCTGAGCTAGTGCGCGAGGTTGAGCAGTTCCAGCTAGATATAGTTGGACTCACCTCGACGCACAGCTTGGACTCTGGAACCAGTCTCCTTGAGAGGGGCTGGACTCTTTTCCACTCTGGAGTTGCCACCGGTGAGAGGCGCCGAGCAGGTGTGGGCATACTTATTGCCCCACGGCTTGGCGCCAGTACATTGGGGTTTACCCCTGTAGATGAGAGGGTGGCGGCCCTCCGCCTTCGGGTCGGGGGACGGGTCCTTAGTGTTGTCTGCGCTTATGCGCCAAACAGCATTCTGGACTACCCACCCTTTCTGGGGTCTCTGGAGGGGGCGCTAGAGAGCGTCCCTCCTGGTGACTCTATCGTTCTGCTGGGGGACTTCAATGCTCACGTGGGTAATGACAGTGACACCTGGAAGGGCGTAATTGGGAGGAATGGCCCCCCCGATCTGAACCAGAGCGGTGTTTGGTTATTGGACTTTTGTGCTCGTCACGGATTGTCCATAACGAACACCATGTTCAGGCATAAGGATGTCCACATGTGCACCTGGCACCAGGACACCCTAGGCCGCAGTTCAATGATCGACTTTGTGGTCGTGTCATCGGACTTGCGGCCCCATGTCTTGGACACTCGGGTAAAGAGAGGGGCGGAGCTGTCAACCGACCATCACCTGGTGGTGAGTTGGCTTCGTTGGTGGGGGAGGATGCCGGTCAGACCTGGTAGGCCAAAACGTATCGTGAGGGTCTGCTGGGAACGTCTGGCAGAGTCCCCTGTCAGGACAAGCTTCAACTCCCACCTCCGTCAAAGCTTTAACCACGTCCCGGGGGAGGTGGGGGATATTGAGTCTGAATGGACCTTGTTCCGCACCTCCATTGTCAAGGCGGCTGACCGGAGCTGTGGCCGGGAGGTGGTCGGTGCCTGTCGCGGTGGCAACCCTAGAACCCGTTGGTGGACACCAGCGGTGAGGGATGCCATCAAGCTGAAGAAGGACTCCTACCGGGCCTTTTTGACCAGTGGGGCTCCGGAGGCAGCTGATAGGTACCGACAGGCCAAGCGGAATGCGGCTCTGGTGGTTGCTGAGGCAAAAACTCGGGCATGGGAGGAGTTTGGAGAGGCCATGGAGAAGGACTTCCAGACGGCTTCGAGGAAATTCTGGTCCACCATCCGGCGTCTCAGGAGGGGAAAGCAGTGCACGGTCAACGCAGTGTATAGTGGGGATGGTGCGCTGCTGACCTCGACTCGGGACGTTGTGGGTCGGTGGGGGGAGTACTTCGAAGACCTCCTTAATTCCACCAACATGCCTTCCGAGGAGGAAGCAGAGCCTGGGGACATCGAGGTGGACTCTTCCATCTCTGGGGTCGAGGTTGCCAAGGTGGTCAAAAAGCTCCTTGGTGGCAGGGCTCCGGGAGTGGATGAGATCCGCCCAGAGTTCCTCAAGGCTCTGGATGTTGTAGGACTGTCATGGCTGACACGCCTCTGCAACATCGCATGGACATCGGGGACGGTGCCTCTGGATTGGAAACCGGGGTGGTGGTCCCCCTCTTTAAGAAAGGGGACCGGAGGGTGTGTTCCAATTATCGAGGGATCACACTTCTCAGCCTCCCGGGGAAAGTCTATTCAGGGGTCCTGGAAAGGAGGGTCCGTCGGATAGTCGAACCTCAGATCCAGGAGGAGCAATGTGGTTTTCGTCCAGGTCGCGGAACAGTGGACCAGCTCTACACCCTTAGCAGGGTCCTGGAGGGTGCATGGGAGTTTGCCCAACCAGTTTACATGTGCTTTGTGGACTTGGAGAAGGCATTCGACCGTGTCCCTCGGGGGCTCCTGTGGGGGGTACTCCGGGAGTATGGGGTATCGGATTCCCTGTTAAGGGCTGTCCGGTCCCTGTACAACCGGTGTCAGAGCTTGGTCCGCATTGCCGGCAGTAAGTCGGACCTGTTCCCGGTGAGGGTTGGACTCCGCCAGGGCTGCCCTTTGTCACCGATCCTGTTCATAACTTTTATGGACAGGATTTCTAGGCGCAGCCAGGGCGTTGAGGGGGTCCGGTTTGGTGGGCTCAGGATTGGGTCTCTGCTTTTTGCAGATGACGTTGTCCTGTTGGCCTCATCATGCCGTGACCTTCAGCACTCTCTGGATCGGTTCGCAGCCGAGTGTGAAGCGGCTGGGATGAGAATCAGCACCTCTAAATCTGAGGCCATGGTCCTCAGTCGGAAAAGGGTGGAATGCCCTCTCAGGATTGGGAGTGAGACCTTGCCCCAAGTGGAGGAGTTTAAGTATCTTGGGATCTTGTTCACGAGTGAGGGTAAAATGGAGCGGGAGATCGACAGGCGGATCGGGGCAGCTTCTGCAGTAATGCGGGCTCTGCATCGGTCCGTCATGGTGAAGAAGGAGCTGAGCCAGAAGGCAAAGCTCTCAATTTACCAGTCGATCTACGTTCCCACCCTCACCTATGGTCACGAGCTGTGGGTAGTGACCGAAAGAACGAGATCGCGAATACAAGCGGCCGAAATGAGTTTCCTCCGCAGGGTGTCTGGACTCTCCCTTAGAGATAGGGTGAGAAGCTCAGCCATCCGGGAGGGGCTCAAAGTAGAGCCGCTGCTCCTCCGCATCGAGAGGAGTCAGATGAGGTGGCTCGGGCATCTGATTAGGATGCCCCCTGGACGCCTCCCTGGTGAGGTGTTCCGGGCACGTCCCACCGGAAAGAGACCCCGGGGAAGACCCAGGACACGCTGGAGAGACTATGTCTCTCGGCTGGCCTGGGAACGCCTTGGGATCCGCCCGGAGGAGCTGGAAGAAGTGGCCGGAGAGAGGGAAGTCTGGGCATCCCTGCTGGAGCTGCTGCCCCCGCGACCCGACCTCGGATAAGCGGGAGAAAATGGATGGATGGATGGCTGTTTGACGTGCCTGGTTTTTTAATGATCTATTCCAGTTCAGGTTTCACTGTTTTTACCACTTATTGATCAGTTACAATCGATAACCCAGTTTCTCTTTTGGTTCCTCCTTTAAGATGGAAGCTGTAAAGACTATAAAGAAGACATGGCTCTGGGTTCCATTCTTGGAATCCTCCTCACAGTGATTGTGGAGGGCGTGGTCACTGTGGTGGTCGTTATTGTTCTTATAAAGAAAGGAGTGATTGGTAAGTTAAATTATAAAACATAAGCTGTGTTTACGTCTTTATTCCAGTTACTGTGTCTTGAAGATAGAAAGAGACTAGACGTGATTCATTTGTAATGTGTGTAAGTGTGTCTTGTTTTCTTGAGTTTATTTAACAGGTAACAGTCAATCAAATGCAAGCAGCAATGGACACACAGGATATTCTCCAGCTCCTACAGGTAGACTAGTTTACTAAAACCTTTTTCTTTCACCAGTTTACTGCAATACTACTCACTGCTGGACCAAATGTATGAAGAGTGCAGGGTTATTACAGGGCAGCTCTCTTTGTGAAGATTAATATTCATGAGAGTGAAACTAGAGTATGTCCACACTGTGGACGGTGTAAACATATTTTGGGGGAGAATGGGAATCACGGACAGCTAGTGAACAAATGGGGAACTGATTGAAAACAGGTTCCCAAAGACATTTCTGGAGTCGATGCCAGTCAAGTAGGAGTTTATCATCATTTCAGCCATATACACAGTAAATAGTGAAACGAAATAATGTTCCTCCAGGACCCTGGTTCTACATACAAGACAACATCAGACACAAGACAAGGCAACAAGTGTAGACAGTACATTCATTCATGCAGTGGCTGCAGCGTCCCCCATTTTCTGTGTACTCCACAAAGATGTGACTTCCTGTTATGGAAATGCAGACAGTAACAGTCATGTTAACTTTTTGCATGAGGAATGCTCTAATAAACTTGACTGACAAATGGGTTCGAACATGGTAATGACAGTTTAGGAATTGAGACTTGATTTGAGACTCGTAAATGTTCACGTCCCTGATAATTACATAATGATAAAACCATTCAAAGTACATCTGTACAAGCAATATGACTGACATCTGTAATAAACTCTGTTTTTCTTTTCAAGAGCTGACTAGTGTCGCTGTGGATCCATGTGAAGAAGATAAAGGTGAAGATAATTTAGGTTTTATACTTCACAGGTTAAGTTCTCTACAAGTTCAGTACTTCTGAAAAAGTAACTTTGGTTTAGAATTTTCAAATCCTTGTGTACGAATAGGGGAAAGAAAGTATTGCTTTCTATTTAAAACATATTTTTTTACTTGATTTGACTGAATTTGAATTGTGTTAATCACAGAAATAATACAGTAATCAGTACAATGTTAGGATTGTTATAATAAATAGATCTCAGTATTTTGTTTCTCATTTTAATCCTCAATTTATTGAATTCTCCTCCAGGTCTTAAACCTGCTGCTTCTGACTCTTGTAATAATATTTCCATACAAAACATATTTGAGGTCTTTATATAAAGAATAAATAATAAGAATCAATAAATGTTTGTCCAGAGTGACTCAGCTCTGACATGATTTTCCTTCTTGATCCACTCCCCCTTCCTGAAAAAGGATAAAGTTATCAGCCATCTGACTCTGGTAATGTTTCTCCTAGTAAGTTTGTGATTTTAGTAGGTAGTGAAAGTGCTGTGAGCACACAGTCTGCAGAATTCAGCTTTTTGAAGAAGTTAAGCTTTCAGAGAGATTATATTTATATCACTAAAAGATGTGCAAGACTTCCAGTATTACTGGATATTTTCAGAGTGAGACCAGGAGCTCATTCTATGGACAGTTCAGATCAGCGTACATTTCATTGGTTTATTTAGTCAGAGCACCAATAAAACCTGATGTGAGACTTATTCATGTGTCAGAAGAAGTCACGTCTTTGGTTTGGATAAAGCACCGATTTTACATCTTTAACAGTAAAAATCAGAGATTGTGCTTCAGCTTTAAACAAATAATATTTGTAATGTTGTTGAATATTTATAGCACCTCATGGACATGGCTTGTTACTCATTCATGTTTAGCAGGATGAAGTTTTTAAGTTCTTCCATATGAGGTTTTGGTTCTTCATTAGAGTGGTGCTTCTCATCAGTGAGACACTGTGTGTTCTTGTGATTTGTCACAAACACAGAAAACAGGAGGACTGATTTAGGAAAAAGGACAGATTACAAGGTTATAAACAGCAGAACTGCTGAGATTTGTGATTCATAATAGATGCAATAACCTGCTGGTTCCCAGTGTTGTCATCAGGTTGAAATGTTTGTCACAACAATTTGATGACATTAATTTTATAGGATCCTACAAAGGAAGGCTTTTCAGCCAGTGTTACAGATTCTCAGAAAGTAAACGGAGTCTGACAGTAATCCCCATTTTCAGGTGAGGTCAGCAGCGGTGGATCAACAAATGCTGCCCCGGTACTGGAGATCGATACTGAGAACCCTAATGAAGAGGCAAAAGATCAACCTCAACAAGAGGAACAGGAGAGACTGCTGACTAGTTCATCATAAACTCCTGCAGGACCAGAGACTGTAAGTAGTTTAGAAATACAGGGCAGATTCCAGATAGAAAGGCATGAAACCAAAAACACCTTCTGAACAGAGCTGGATGGGACTGGGTAGAAATGTGGGAAAATTTACTGAAGTTTCAAAACCTGTTGGTAAATATAAATATGTGTATCGGTGCCTTAACATTCTACAATCCATTGAGAATTATCTTCTAATGTTTACTTGTTTAGGATTTCATTTAAAATTTTGGTTCCTTAAAGAACATCTCAGTGATTAGATGAGATGTAAGGACTCTAGAATGAACCCTTTAGTTGGTAAGGTACTTTTATGAGTTTATTATCGGCCGGTGTGTTGAACACGCTGAATGATGAGACGTGTTTTCAGGTGTTCAGCTGGTTTTATTGGGGGATTGAAATACAAAGTTTATCAACTTCCAAAAGCGCGCCGCTGCGGTTTAGTCTGAGATCATGAACACTGCGACTCTACACCACTACGCCATCTACTGGCTAAAACGAGTATTGCTCTTCAGATGACTTAAAAAAAAAAAGCAGGTGAGTTTTCCTGTCTTCCAGGGGTCAGGGGTCATTTTGGTTCTTTAGGGAACCAAAAATGATTTTTTTGGCATCACTCTAAGAGTTTCTAATAAAGTGGCCAGTAGGTGTATGTAATGATAGGATCTCTGTGTTTCAGACGGAGTTCCTGGTGAGCATTGATCATCCAGATGATTCTACAGCAGACCTGGGCATTTTACGGCCCGCTGACCTTTTGACAAGCTCGCTGTCCTTCTGTCCTTCTCCTCCTCAGATATTCAAGCTGACTTCAGTGCACTTGTTCAAACCCCAGACAGGCTGGATTTCTCTCACTGAACACTAAAAGATCGGAGGTGAACCAAACAGAAACACTGGGTCCAGTTATTTCTTTTGTGCATAAAGTTAATGTGATGTTGGTCTTTGACAACGTGTTATAAACTTTTGATACTGTTTTTTAAATGCTGCAAAAATTTGCATTTTCAAAATAGTTTTCATAAATGTTCCGTAAATAGTGCAATAACTCTGCTCAACACAGAAATGTTTGGTTTACTGTTCATTATCAGTGTATTTAACATTTATGATGCTAGTTTTTTTAAACATTGCAAAAGGTGAAATTTTTTGTGATTTTTCATTTACTGTTTTGTATATAGTGGGATATTACATATAATACATATATGTAAATATATGTATTATATCTAATACTTCAGTAAGTATAAGTATTAAGTATATTATATACAGCCCTCTAAAACCAATCCCCCCCCCCCCCGCTCCACAGATTGAGCTTCTGCTCCAGTGTAGCTGAGAAACGATGAATCGATCACAATGTGATCTTCTGTTTTTACTGTAAATGATGTATATTTTTTGCATTATATTACTTTTTTATCTAATAGCACAAGGAGCGTTACATTTTAAAGAGCATCGAGTAAATGTTCAACTTTTCAGAAGCTTGTGTTGGGAGATCGTGTTTAATGAGGGATATATTTTCAGGTTCCAATCTCCCATCCAGCACACTCTGGATAAGAGCGTCTGCTAAATGGCTGTAATGGTGGCAGGGTGCAGGAAGGACGCCAACGCTGAGCCAGGAGTTCAGAACATAGTTTTATTATCTATAATTATAAAACAAGAGCAAAGGACTGCAGTTCTAACTGAAACCAAGGAACTGCAGCCTAAACCAAGTTACCCAGATTACCAAATACCAAAACCACCATTCCACATAGGCTTAGCCTAACGAATGTGCCGCGCTCTGTTCTGACTCATCGGGGCTTAAATAGCAGCCCCAGTGAGGCACACCTGTGCCTTCATGAGCTCAGGTGTGCTCAGTCAGAACAGAGCGCCCTCTTCCGTGCCCAAAACACACCTCATCCGTGACAATGGCATAAATGTAATCGTTATTCTTTGGTGATTTGAATGTATTTGATTAAAAATGTTATTTTATTGTGCAGTATGTTTTGTTTTTAAGTGTCTGTCTGTTTTTTAATTCAGTGTGAGTTTGTGTACGTACTGAATTTATGAAGGTTAACAACCTTGGAAGTGATTAAAGTGATGGAGATCCTCCTGAGTGTCTCCAATTGGGTTACACTGGTAGTGAATGGAACCAGACATCTCTGCAGCAAAGAGCAGCTGTTTAACATCCGGGGAACTCCTCTACACACTCCTCTACGTTTCGGGCGGGGCGGGGCGGGGCGGGGGGCGGTTCTCCCGTAGCAGCCAATCAGATTCAGCCGATCCTTCTTTCCCGACATGTGGAGGAATGAAGAGGAAAAATGGGAAGCGCTTAAACCGTTAAAGAACTTATTATTTAGTAAAGAAGTTGAGATTTTTGGACAGAAGTGTCCACAGACGTGATTTTGGACTGAACAGAGACAGAGATGGGATTTCAGACGGTGGTGTGTGTTCTGGGTGGGGTGTTCCTCTCAGCTCTCACAACAAAGTGAACAGAGTCTGTGACCAACACTCACTAATGAGACTAACTGACCAGTTAGACTGAGGTAACATGAAAACCCGTCGATCCAGTGATTAAAGAACATCTCTAGATTGTTTTTGGTGAGTTCAGCCCTTCTGAGGTCAACACGGAGACGTGGTGCCTCAGAGGAACATCTGGAACACTTCCAGCTCATCAGAGACCCTGCTCTCAGAAACACCTTCTGAACCATTCAGACCAACACTGACTCCTCTGACTAAAGTGATTCCTTTAGTTGTGCACTTGGGTGGCAGTGAAGAACTATTTATAATGTAAAGCACAAAATCCACAAAGCCACAGATGAAGCTTCAGTCCATAATGAACATTTGTTGGATGTGATATTTGACTAATTAGGCAGGTTATTTGACAGCAGTAATTATGTATATTAAAAGTTCAACTCTATTGTTATTTTTGATTATACATTGCTGTGTAGAAATTTTAAGCAGACTTTCCCTTTTTACCAATTTCACCCCAGATCGACACTCACTGTACTACATCTACACCGCCCTCTCCAAAGACCTTCAACTTCCTGGAATCTATGATTTCATTGCACTGGGTCTACTGGATGACCTGGAGATCGGCTATTACAGCAGTAAAGATCAGGTGAAAGTTCCTAAGCAGGACTGGATGAGGGAGAAGATGCAACCAGATTACTGGGACAAAGGCACCCAGTCCCGCAAAAGCAAAGAGCAGTGGTTCAAGGTCAATGTGGGAATCCTGATAGAGCGCATGAGACACTATAAGAGTGGTTTGGTTAGTGATTAATCAGTCTTCTCTTAAACAAAATCAAAATGATTTTACCATTTACTTTATAATTATTTATTATTACTACATAAGATCATATCTTTATCTGTGTTTTTATATCAATGTAAATTCAGATCTTCATGTTCTTCAGTGGAGACACGGATGTGAGATCGACACATGGTCAAATGGAAGCGTAGTATTTGTGAAAGGTATCGACGAGTACAGCTATGACGGTTCAGAGTTCCTCTCCTTTGACAATGAGAACCTGAGGTGGATCGCTCCGGTTCCAGCTGCTCAGCCGACCAAAAGAAAATGGGATGGTGTGGACATCCTGATTTTACAATTTACTTTATAATTATTTATTATTACTATATAAGATTATATCTGTGTTTTTATATCAATGTCATTTCAGATCTTTATGTTCTTCAGTGGAGACACGGATATGAGATCGACACAATGTCAAATGGAAGAATATTATTTGTGAAAGGTATCGATGAGTACAGCTATGATGGTTCAGAGTTCTTCTCCTTTGACAATGAGAACCTGAGGTGGATCGCTGCTGAGCCGACCAAGAAGAAGTGGGATGGTGTGGACAACCTGAACCAGTACACCAAGGGGTACCTTACTAAGGAGTCTGTGGACTGGCTCACCAAATTCATGGGCTACAGAAACGAAAATCTGGAAAAAATATTATACTTCTTTTTTCATTAAAAATTTGTGTTCAGCACAGTAATTTTTCATGGCTCTGCCCTGATAGCAGGTTTTTTTTTTAAATAAGTTAACTTTTTTGGAACTGAGTACTGATATCCACCAAAATGCATTTAACTGTTAAGTTTACGGGTCTGTTGAGTTTGTTTAACAGGTAACAGTCGTTCAAATGCAAGCACCAATGGACATGTAGGATATTCTCCAGCTCCTGCAGGTAGACTGGTTTACTAAAACCTTTTTCTTTCACCAGTTTACTGCAATACTACTCACTGCTGGACCAAATGTATGAAGAGTGCAGGGTTATTATAGAGCAGTTCTCTTTGTGAAGATTAATATTCATGAGAGTGAAACTAGTGTTTGTTTTTCTCAAAAATCTTTAGCCGTTTCTTTCTATACTGTAACCACATATGTTGACTGATCTTGTCCTTTTTTGTGTTTTTCAGGCAACGGCATGACATCTTTTCCACTCATGGGTGAATTATCCTTATTTTCTCTATAATTCTTCATTAGATTTTAATGTGTTGTGGTTTTGTTGGTTGGAAGTTGTGATGGGAGATTATTTTGCTAAAGCACGAGTCTGTGATGAACCAATAATATTAAAGCTGATTACACTGCAAATAGAGATTAAACCTCATTTTTTAACAGACTAGTGCAAATAACATATAAACACTGAATCTGCAGATGTTGACGAACAAAACACAGGATTTAAGGTTTTGTTTTAAGATCGAATTCTTGTTTTTTTTGTTTAATTTTCCTTTAACTTCTTGTTCTGTTTGTTTCTAGAAAATGGGCGTGCAGAGCAGTGATTGGAGCATGAAGCTCATGACTAACAACTGGAGTCAAATTTAAGGTTCTGAGGTGTAATTTCTCTAATATTAATGATTTTAATGCTTGAGCATATCTTCAGTGTTCGTTTTAGTTCTTCCCTGGAGACTTCAGAAGAACCACTGCTGTGAAAGAGTGCCAGCTGTTGAGCTCTGTCACTTTGGTCAATCTGAGCTAAAGACATCAGTATCTGAAGATAGACAGGTCACTCAACATCAGTATCTGAGGAGCTACTTTAATTTATTTCAGTGTAGCTTGTTAATCCGCTCACTCAGATCTCATTGGTCGTTCGTTAATTTCAAAAAGAAAATCTCGTGGTGTGAAGAAGGTCACACTGTTAAAGCACCTTCAGTGATTGATAACTATATGGCATCCTTTTGAACACCATAACTTACATGACCTGATTAGATCATGCACACCAATATCTGCCTTTTACGTTGTCTTTTTAAAGATATTTTCATTTATTTTAATTTTTGCAAATTTTACAGTTCACTTGGAAAGACTTTTATTATTATTATTATTATTATCATTATTATTATTATTATTGCTTTGACAGAATCCATGGCTAACTTCTATCATCTGCCAGATCTGTAAGACATAAAGAACAGTACTGCTTGTTTATGAAAGAATGCAGATGAAAAGAAAATGTAGTTCTTTCATTCAGAAGAGATTCAGTAATACTGTATAGAAATGTTCTTATGTCTTTGAACATTTATCACATTTCCCCAGAGGGCCCAGGACAGAGGAGGAAATGTTCCAACTTTGGTTTGGTTTTATTTACGATCATGTTATTGGGTTTGTTGTCTAAAACTCTGGGTTTAATCATTTTGAGCTGCCGTAACATTCATGCCCACGTGGACGTTTTTGGATGTTAAAGTCCTCTGCAGCCAGAGAAGAAGCAATAAACAGGACAGATCCTTCTGATGGTGGAAGGGCCTCTAAATCCCATACTGCTTAAGGCCCATCAGGGCTTGGGACAGCCATTTCAGAACGCTGGGCAGGTGAACAGGATGTTGTAGATGTGAATTGTAGATGTGAACATAGCCATCAAGTGAAACTCTTCACTGATTTAGTAGAGTAGAGTAGAGTAGAGTAATCTTTTATTATCCCACGAATGGGAAATTTGGGTGTTACAGGGCTCTTATAAAAGTGAGAGATGTACAGAAAAGGAATAGGAAAAAAAATATATATTAAAAAATAGAGACATAAGGAAAGAGGAAAGAGGAACAAGTACAGGAGAAGTACAGGAGCTATAAAAAAATAAATAAATAAATAATTTATCTATCTATATAAATATATATACATATACATATCTACACAGAGAATTAGGTGACCATATATACAGTACACAGTAATAATACACGATAATAAATATGTTTTAAATAGTTATAAATATATATAAATAAATAAACAAGATATTCATCAGAGGGGCAGCGGTGGCCTAGTGGTTAGGGCGTTGGCCCTATGATCGGAGGATCGGGGTTTGAACCCCTTCCCAATGGGTTGCCCTGAGGTACCCTTGAGCAAGGTGCCGTCCCCGTCCCGCTCCTCCCTGCGATGGGCTGGCGACCTGTCCAGAGGGCATCCCCCGTCCTCGCCCTGTGTGCGCTGGGTTGGACACCGGCACTCCCCCGCGACCCCGTTTGGGACAAGCGGCAGAAAATGAAATGAAATGATATTCATCAGAACCAAGAGAAGCAATCAGATCACACAGAATTTATGATAAGGATGTTCCTCAGTCCTAGTTCTGAAGAATCTGTGAAGTTGCTCTACTGCTCTAACTCACCCGATTCGGCTCCATTAGAGTCAAGTCAAGTAGGATTTTATTGTCATTTCAGCCATATACACAGTACACAGTGAAACGAAATAACGTTCCTCCAGGACCCTGGTGCTACACTCAAGACAAGACACAACACAAGACACAAGACAACATAAGACACAACACGGGGCAACAAGTGCAGACAAGACAGACAACAACAAACGGCACAACAGACGGTACATTCATCCGTAGAGGGCCGCAGTGTTGTGGAACAAAGCAGCCCAGGTAGATCTCAGTGTAGCAGTGTGGTGGAGCGGTGTTATTGATAAAGTGCAGAGTGCAACATGAGATAAATAAATAAATACAAGATGATAATGGTGGACAGGTGGATAATGGAAAGAGGATCATCATTGAGCCAAATCGGGGAATCAGGTATTTATTTGTGCTGTAATTAACATGTTTGTGTTTAAGAGATTATTTTAACAGTTAAACTCCTTTTATGTGATAGGAAATCAGTAGAAACATTTTAAATGTCAGTTAAGTAGTCGGTCTGACTATTATAATAAATGATAAGTGAGTTTAATACTGTGATGATTTTATTAACAATAACACCAAACAGAGTTCCCGTCGTCCCTGATCATTCAGGCTGTGTGGACGGTCAGATGGAGGAAGACTGTATTGTCACAGTCCTGTCCCTCAGGTCTATAATCGATTCTCTCTCAGCCTTGTGGCCTGGTTTACACTCTGAAATAAACCATGAACAGTGAGATTTTATACAGACAGGTGTGTTTCTATCTTAATGATGTCCAGAGACATGTCCAGCTATGAAAGCGCCCGGGGAGCATTGACGGCCAGTACCTTGCTCAATGCATGTTGCTGCTCATCCACAGACACAATCATGAAGCTCCTCTCACAGAGGTCTTCTGCTGCTTCCAGATGTGAAGAGATGTGAACAAATGTTCTGCTGGAACTGCTCTCTGTATCACTGAGCTCATGATTTATGTTGATGAGAGGCCTAGTGGTTAGGGAATTGGCAACAGGATCAGAAGATCGTGGGGTCAAATCCCTCACCAGTAGGTTGTCCTACTTTACACCAGAGGTGTAAAGACTGGATCTGCACTGTTGGTACAATCTCAGCGTTCCTTTGGATGTTTCTGCAAACAACTCTTTAACTGTTTCTGACATTTTGATTAATTCATAATAACAGTGGACTGATGAGTGTGTCTGTTTAATGTGTGTAACTTTAAGCTCTGGTTTCTGGTTGTGTGAAAGAAGGAGGACGGTATGAAGAGACAGGCTGTGAGCATCATATCTGGACTCTCCTGCTTCTGTTTGTTCATAACTGAATGAACTTGTTTCCTGAATGTTCACCATCATAAAAAAGATCCTGACACAAATCTCAGCATCTTTAACCACCTGTCTTTTTGCCTCCAAACCGCAGCTTTGCTGGTCTCACTACCGTCCTGTAAACCTTCCCTTTCAACGATCACTCCTGCAATTTACACATTACACTTTTAAGATTTTAAGCACAGACCTTTTCTTCTGATCATCAAAGGTGGAAATGGGACAATATGGACCTACTGTAAACATCTAGGAAGGCCTCCTGAGATGCAGGCTCTAGGAGACTTTGTCCATGGAGCTACTCAAGATGAAGAATGAAATTCAAGTGATGATGAAAATGAAACATGAGATTCTGTAATAATTTAACACCTCAAAGCCAACATTTCTAACACCACAGTCTTCACGTTATAAAAGGTCCAATATAAATTTAAAGCCCAGTTCAGTTGTGCAGAGACCAGCTTGTTTATTTTGATATGATTAAAAATGTTCATCAGAAGTGGTTCTTTTCTTCTGTTTAGAACTGTTGATCATTCTCTTCTGTTTATCATTCCTGCAGCAGTGCTGTTAAAATACATTTTCATTTAAACCATGGAGTCATTTCCACCTGTCTCTGTTCTTCTTCCTGTTTCTGTCCCTTTCAATAGACAGGGTCCCTCTTGGTTTCTCCTCCCAAAGCGCTGATTGGTCGGTTTTCCCGCCACTGCACTGATTCGTCGTTCTCGCACCAATGCGCTGATTGTAAGGTTCTCCTGTCTCTGTGCTGATTGGTCGGTTCTCCTCTCCTGCGCTGATTGGTCAGCCCTTTTGTATCTAATGGCGGTTCTGTTTAAAATCCTCCACTCATTTACAGAAGCTCTTTCTCTCTCCTTAGTGAATTGTGGTTCTGATGGAGGCTCTGGTCCCTGCTGTGGTTCTGCTGTTCTCGGTGGGTTCTCCTCTCACTGTCTGTGCAGGTAAGTTCTCTGAGAGTCTGAAACAGTTTGTGTTTCTGTCTATCAGAATGTCCTCGTTAGATCCCCCGGCGGGACAGTCCGGCTCCTTTCTGAGCTCCGGTTTCCTCCAACCGGCCAAAGACCTGCAGGTCCGGTGGACTGGAGACGCTCAGTTGGAGACCTGTCCAGGTTGTGTCCCTGTTTTCACTCTGTGAGAGCTGGGACAGAGTCCAGCACCGGCCGAGACCCGAATACAGCGGCTCAGAAAAGGAGTTACTGTTACAGAACATGTTTCAGAACTTGGTGGAGTTTATTATCGGCCGGTGTGTTGAACACGCTGAATGTTCAAAAAGCGCCGCTGCGGTTTAGTCTGAGATCATGAACAGTCCGTCTACACCGCCATCTATTGGCCGAAACGAGTATTGATCTTCTGGTCACTTAAATAAAAGCAGGTTTTCTCTCTTCCATGAGTCAGAAAGCATTTTAAATAGAATAACAAAAAAAAAAAAAAGGAGGGGGGCAGCAAGGGTAAAACACAAATATTAATGGACATAATGCACCAGAATAAGTGTCCTGCTGGTCTACTGGTAGGACACTAACACTAAGAGTCTGCAGGGTTGAATCCCACACCTTGTGTCTGGGACCGGTGTGTCCCTGCCTTCTACTCTGATAGCATTGGGACAGACTCCAGCACCGGCTGTGACCCAAATACAGCTGGATGTTCCTACAGAATATGATTCACTTTTCAGCAGTTTAGTTCCCTCGAGTCACATCCAGCTCCACCAGCACCGGGTTCCTGAGTAAGAGCCTGAACCCTGAGTTGGTCTAGTTGGATCCCTGAGTTGGGGAACTGTCCCTGTAATCAGGAGATGGAAGTCACTCTGTATAAGAGCGTCTGCTATATGTTGTAAATATAACTGTAAGATCACACCCTGCTTAGTTTCTGAACAGTTTCATCCACAAAAATCAGAAACCTAATCAGCCTTGAGGCTGTTAATCCAGCCTCACTTCTTATCTTCTTTTTCTTCCTCTGTTCTCCACAGATAAACACTCTCTGTGTTACCTCTACACTCTCCAGTCTGACCGATCTTCAGAAAACATCTTTCAGTTCAGAACAGTGACTCTGCTGAACGACACACAGATCGACTCTTACAACAGCAGAGATGGTGTCAGGACTCCTAAACAGGAATGGATGAAGGAGATACCAGAGAACTACTGGGAAGAAGGAGTTGAGAAGCTGAAGTATGAAGGCCAGTGGTTAAACGTGGTCCTCCACAGGCTGCTGAGTCTCTTTGGACACAATAATTCAGGTGAGAAAATGGATTGCTGTCTTCTGTTTTGGTAAGGAAGCAGTAGATTTACAATCAGATCATTCTTTGTGAACATTTTCACTTTACTCCAAACTTTAATGGTAACTCATTAATAAAGTGTGAAGCCATATTTGGAGGTTAATATCTCCACAAATATGATTTGGAGCCACAAACAGCTAAAGGTAATCATGTTTCCACCCTGTTTAAATGCTCAGATGTGACCACAGACAACCTTGATCTTCTGAGACTCATCACAGAACTTGTGATAAAAGTGATATTAGAATATATCACAGAAACCACTTTAATAAACCAACTCTTCAATTTGTGATCAATTACTGTTGGGAAACTGATTATCATCACTTTCACCAATCAGTGGATCCATTTTTCCTTCTTTCTTCCTCTTCTTTGTGTGAGTGTTTAATAAAATCCCACTGAAGCTTCAGTTAAAATCTCCTATGAGTGTAAAGATCTGAGGACGTCTAAACTCTGAAGGACGTTAAGAAAACTGTTAGTGAGTTTTCCCTGTTTACACTGTCAGTCACTGTAAACCAATGTTAGGTGACACTGTGGGACACTGTTTAGATCTGTAGCTTCAATTCAGAGGAAACAGAAGCAGTAAAGCTCTTAGTGCTGAATAAATATATTTAGGATATTTCTGTTTCTGTGTCTGTAATGGATGAATAACAGGTTCTCACCTCTTCTTCAGATGGTCATGTTCTTCAGTGGAGGCAGGGCTGTGAG
>CM029372.1:28064751-28089309 GCA_017165825.1 Hepsetus odoe | reverse complement strand
GTGAGATGGTGGACGAGTGGAATAAAGGACGAGGTCCTCATGCTGTTCAGTTACGTGATGATTGTGTGGAGTGGCTGAAGATTTATTTACAGCACACTAAAATCAAAACAAGTGAGTATTAGGAGACATGCCCAAACCTCTTATTTCACATTGTTATAATAATAATCAGTTGATGTAGTGTTTTTACTATTATTTTTTTTGCTGTTTTTGTTACTGGTACTGTTATTGCAGTATTATTATTGTAAATAAAATATTTTGGTTCATGGTGGTTTTAGATTTTGTCCTGTATAATGAATAAAATAAAGAAAAAAAATAATTCCACCATGTTTTCCAAATTCCCCCATAATTCAGTGTTGGATATAAATGGTCATCCAGAGGGGGTTGATGTTGATTTCTTTACAGTGGTGCTGAATGGAACCAGACGTCTCCAACACAAATCTGTTCATTTTATTTTCTCCACTGAGACTCCATGTGTCTGAGTGTTTATATGGGATGGTGATGAAGGTGAAATAGTCAGATCTAAATCAATTTTGTTTCACAAAATCCTTAACTTCCTTAATATTTTCTGTAATATTAAGTTGTTAAGATGTCAAAATCGGAGTCATCTAATTCTGTGTCATCTTAACTGCTTAATCTTTCAGAGAATATTCCAATAATTTTAAGTTAAGGACATTTTGAAACAAAATTAAAATTATGAAATTTTCCTGCAAGTGAAAATGTAACAATTTGTATATTTTTGGGATTGGAACATAAGTTCAGACCCTGAATTAAGGTTTTTTCAGATCTTCATTCTGACTGAATGTTAATTTTACTCTGTTTCTCTCTCCAGTTAAAGGAGATGTTCACATGTTTGTGAAGAAATCAGCAACTGACTGGATAATGCAGTACCTGACCTGCCTCGCCACAGGCTTCAACCCCGCAGACCTGGAGATGAGTGTGAGGAAGGTCACCACTTCACTACCTGAACATCTACTGACATCCTCAGGAGTCCGACCCAATGTCACTTTCTCACAGCTCATTCAGAGTATCGATCATTATAAAATGGGGTGATTAATATTATACCTGTGTCTTTTTGACATACATTGTTGTTTATGACTCCAGCTCTGGTCTTTGCTTGTTGTTGAGAATTGTTGATGTAAAATAATCTCATTTAACAGCAGCTGAATGGGAGATGGGTGGACTCTTTAATTCTTTGTTTCTTTTAAGATGGAAGTTGTGGAGACTCTATGAAATATATCACTCTGGGTTTGATTATTGGAGCTCTGCTAGTGATTGTAGTGGGCGTGGTCATTGTTCTTATAAAGAAAGGAGTAACTGGTAAGTTGTACTTCATTATAATACATATGTTCCCTGTATTTATACCAGCTGTTGTTAGTGAAAGTGACAACCCTTGTCATTGCGAGGTCACAGCACAGCACACATGAACCACAACGAAATTGGACCTCTGCATTTAACCCATGCACACTCAAACCCGTGCAGCAGTGGGCAGCTATTGAAAGCGCCCGGGGAGCAGTGATGGGGACGGTACCTTGCTCAAGGGTACCTCAGGGCAACCTATTGGGAAGGGGTTTG
This sequence comes from Hepsetus odoe, assembly GCA_017165825.1. Taxonomy (NCBI): domain Eukaryota; kingdom Metazoa; phylum Chordata; class Actinopteri; order Characiformes; family Hepsetidae; genus Hepsetus; species Hepsetus odoe. Next base: position 28,087,737 of record CM029372.1, on the reverse strand, counting down.
AACCCCAGATCCTCCGATCATGCAGCTAACGCCCTAACCGCTAGGCCACCGCTGCCCACCTTTACAGTATTACGGTTGAGTTTTGTTCTGTTTCATATAGAGTATGTGTAAAACTGTAATTTTAATGTATACAAATTGTTAACTGTGATTTTAACTTTTTAAAAAAAAATTTTTTATAAAGTCTGCCTGTTTATCAGAACAGAAATGATGCATGTGTAAATGTAAAGCATGTGTGTTACTCTTGTTTAGGTTTAACATGCAGGAAGAATAATGATCCACAGGAATCATGTGATTTTTGCAGTTTATAAAGGTAAAATAATTTAACATACTAAATACTAAGTAATTTAAAATACTACACACAGCTGGTTCATATGTATGAACCAGGACAATTTTCTTTGTGATGATTGATATTTATGAAAAAAACTGGACAGTTTCTTCTCTGTAGGTGGTGTCCATATATTTTAGGATAGAATATGAACTACAGCAGAATTTACTGAAATGTTTCACCAAACATTCTCATTGGGAGCAGTGAAGGCTTCAACATTCACTCTGGCCTTCCTTCCAGCAAAGCTGTTGAACACTGTGAACAATTTCTGAAACCCTCTCTGGAGGTTAAGGGTTTTGCCCAAATGTTGCCGTTACTGTAGAAGGGACAGAGCCAGACTCAAGCATTTAAACTGAGTTTCCTACATCTATACTCCAACCACCATCTTGATCACCACCCTCATTGTTCATTTCTCCACTAAAGTCTGTGTGAGCTCTTGGCCAAGTATGAAATGCTGATAATACTTAACTATACTGCTCTCTTCATTAATTTCATTATTTTAAGCAACTTTATTGATTCCAGCTGATAAACTGGTTCATAAATTTTTTTCAGATGAATAAATATGAACACTTATATGGTCGTTATTGTTACAGCAGTCTATATAAGAGTGAACATCAGAAATATGTGTACACATCATTTAGGGTTGATGCTTTATTCACTTTAATATACACATGGTTACAGGTGTTGTTCAGATTTTTTTTCTCAAATATTTAGCATTTTCTTTCTGATCTGTATCCACATGTTGATTAATCTTGTTCTTTTCTGATTTTTTCAGGCAACAAAACGACAACTGTTAGTGAAAAGTACATCAACAGGAATCTCCTCCCTCCTATGGGTGAATCATCCTTTTGTTCTCCAGTTTTATTAATGTGGAAATTAGCTGTTAAGTGTCCTAGTCTACATGCTGATCTGTAACAGTGCCCTGGTTTTCAAGGTTGAAAGTTTTATTTGGAGATCTGTTCTCAAGAAAAGCACAAGACTTCCAAAAGTCCTTAAATATTTATTCTGGTTTTATTAACAATGGTTTAAACCTTATCTTTAAGTGAATTAGTCCAAGGTGACATATTTAGAGTCCCTTGACTTTCAAAGTTGCATCTCAGGACTCAAGGCTTTCTTTTTAGATTGGAATCTTCTTAATCCTCTCCTCTTTCTCTTCTTCCAGGTAATGGAAAAACTAATGAAAGTGAAAGTGACTTTCCTTGTCATTGTGAAATGCAGCACAGCAGTGCTTCATCCACACACTCACATGCATTACTTTTACATTTATGGCATTTAGCAGACGCTCTTATCCAGAGCGACTTATAACGGTGCATGCAAGCATGCAGCTATTGAAAACGCCCGGGGAGCAGTGAAGAGGACAGTAACTTACTCAGGGGTACCTCAGGGCATCCTACTGGTCTGGGATTTGAACCCATGACCTTCTGATCCTGGAGCCATTGATAACAAGACTGTGAATGGTATCAGTGTGGTTTGTTTAACCTAATCACACTGATTTCAATGAGTTTTGCACTTTACTGTTAAAAAAACACTGTTTATTCTCACATTAAGTGTGGGACGTGAACACCAAATACATGCTTGTTACATTGTTTAAAAGCCTTGAAATGTAACCAGGCAGCCAAAGGGGACTTTAAAGAGGAAACCGAGTCCTAAGTAAAACACTTGTCCCCACGGTTTTCTTCAAGTAATTTCCCCAAATCTTGGAGGTAAATTTGATAGGCTACTGAAAGTGAGTTTGTGATGCATCAGAAAACAGTTTTCAAAATATGAATAGTGACGTTATAAACGATAATTAATATAGACTGATTATAGAATTTACCAAAAAGTAAAAATACAGATACACAGCAGCAGCATCATTTCTAGACCAGTTGTTTCTGGATTTTTGTTTTTCTAATTCCTAAAGAGCTTAATAAATTAATGAAATTGAATTAAACATTTAATTAACAAAAGAGGCAAAAGCCAAATTGGAAGACCTATAAATAAATCTACCCGTTAAACTCCACTATGTGTGTAAAAATTTAAACATGGTCCTATTCCTAAGTGAGACAATATGGACCTTCTGTAAACTTGCAGGAAGGATCCAGGCTTAGGAGTCTTCTTCCATGGAGTAACTCAGAATTCACAGTAAAATACAAGGGAGCATTCTAGAAAATAATTTTTAAATCAAAAAGAAATTTCCTTTCACAGACAATAAAACACTTGGACCATACCTCAAGGTGTGTTAACGATGAAGAACTGAAGCCTCCTGAAACAATTAGTCTTTCTTTACAAATGTGCTGGAAAGGATTTAGGTTTTGGCAGCTTTAAAAGTGCCCCCTCTGGTGGTTGAAAAGAATAATCTATGAATCCATTTGGGTTTCAGACTACAGTCAGATTATATACTACTAATAAAAATGACCTCTATTAAACAAAATATAAGGCCAGATTTTATAATTAGGTATAATTAAGATGTTTAAAACTCCTTGATAATTAAAAATTAAAGTATGTAAAAAAGATGATCTGGCAGTATTTTTATAATTAAAGCTGTTAAATTCAGTGAATAAGTTTATTTAGTTATGTATTTATTTACTCTCATCCATTTTTTCAGAGCAAAGACCTGATTACACTCCTAGGCATGTTGGAGCAGCCTTCACATGCAGCAAAACAAAAATTAAAAGAATAAAAAACTAAATCTCATTTTCATACAAAAACAGATCTGGACATGAGTTTTAATGAAGACGTCACATTAATCTAAAACAACATCCCCATAATTTTCAGCCTCAGCAGCCAATCATTTATTTGCCCTCTCTAGAAATACATATCCATTTATTCTGTTTCAAAAATGGTCACAGTCAAACTGAATTTTATCAGCATTGCTGCATTAGTAACCCTCATCGAAGGAGATGCTGGATTTTATAACAATGAGCCAGGAGTGAAAAATCTGTTTCCAGAAACTTTCTTTCTCCAGTGAAAAAGCAGTGTGTTCTTAACACTGTCCTCCTGTGTGTGTATGTCTGTTATCTACTTTATATTTTTATTCTTTTGACCAAACAATAAATCAATCCTGGGTTTTAGAGAGACCCTGTAGAGATTTCAGGAGATTTGAGTGGTACACTTCTAGTAGAAACCTACACTCCTCGTACCTGTGATTGTAACGCTGGGATGGTGCGGTAGGACTTAAACACTGAACCGGGGATTCTCAAATTTTACTTTATTAACTGAACTTAACAAAACATAAAGGCACCATGGTTACTATGGCGATTACCCCTATGAATGACTGCTACTCTGCCAGTGACAGTGATCAAGGTGGAGTCGGTAGTTCAGAGGATGTGTCTCCTGAATAGAAAAGAGGACAGAGAGGACGTTAGGCAAAAGTTTTGAGGGTATTCCAGAGTTTAGGGGCAGCAACACTAAATGATCTACCACCCATGGTAGCTAACCTGAATTTAGGAACTGTGAGTAAACCGGTACCGGAGGAGCACAGTGAATGGGTTAGATTGTGTGAAATGAGTAGTTCAGTGAGGTTTGGAGGAGAAGATCCATGGAGGGTGTTAAACGTGATGAGGAGCAGCTTGTACTGAATACCATATGATCTGGGTAGCTAGTGAAGTTTGTGGAAAACAGGAGTATGTGTTTATAAAAACCTCTGGGGTATGTTTTTAATTATATGTCCAATATCATCCCGATATGTGCCCTCAGCTGTTAATGTTTTTTTTAAGGTATTTTAATCCAAAATGTTCTCCAAACTCTGGTTAAAGGGTTTCTAAGGCAGTAATCAGTATCTTCACTGCCACCTAATTTAATAATTTCTCTGTGAAGGAGCTTTTAGAGTCATTATACTCTTGGACGTGGTTCCTGTCACCACATCTGAGAATTTGGTCTTGACAGTTTTCTTCATAGTGGAGTATTTAACATCAAATCTCTACAAAATATTTACATGTTTATTTAAAAGTGTCAAACCTGATAGATGCCTACTGAAAACTAAGTACTAGGCAGTTTGATAAGAATGGCTGAAAATGTCTCATCCCTGTATTTTCCATCTGTCTCTTCTTCCACAGTGGAATTCTGTAAACTGTCCTGAGCACTGTGGACATCCAGGGGAAAGTCCTCACATCACCACCAAATCAATAAGGGACCACAAGCTGTCCCTCAGTGTATCTCTCCATTACTCTATAAAATAAACATCTTCATGAAGCTCTAGAGAAGATAAACACCAAACACTGTTTACACGTTAGTAGTAATTGAGTTGTTTATTATCATTAGCCACTAGCTTTCTGGGGTAACTACAACCCGTTAGCTTTCTGAGGTAACTATAGCCCGTTAGCTTTCTGAGGTAACTAGGCCGTTAGCTTTCTGGGGTAACTGCAGCCAGTTAGCTTTCTGAAGTGCTATAAGCCCCGTTAAGCTTTCACCAGGGTAACTCTCGCGTTAAGCTTTTTCCAGAAGTAACTACAGCTGTTAGCTTTCTGAAAGTAACTATATTGATTAGCTTTCCAGTAACTATAGCCCATTAGCTTTCTAGGTAACTTCTAAGCCCGATAAACTTTCCCTGAAGTCACTCTACTTATTAAACTTTCTAGAGGTAACGCTACATCCATTAAGCTTTCAAGAGTAACCTGGCGGTTAGCTTTCTGAGGTAACTATAGCCCGTTAGCTTTCTGAGGTAACTATAGCCCGTTAGCTTTCTGGGGTAACTACAGCCCGTTAGCTTTCTGAGGTAACTACAGCCCGGATTAAGCTTCTGGGGAGTAAACTATAAGCCCATTAACTCTGAGGTAACTATATTGGTTAGCTTTCTGAGAGTAATTATATCGTTAGCTTTCTACAAGTAGCTTCTGTATTAACTTTCTAGGAGTAACTATAGCGGTTAGCTTTCTGAGAGTAATTATATCGTTAGCTTTCTGAGAGTAACTACAATATGTTTCTATAAGTACTTCATAATGATTAGCTTTCTGAAGTAACTATAACCCGTTAGCTTTCTACAAATCTTCTGTGGTTAGCTTTCTGGAGTAACTATAGCCCGGTAAGCTTTTCTGAAATTAACGCTATAGCGGTTAGCTTTCTGGAGATAACTATAACCAGCATTCTGCGGTAACTATAGCCGCTAGCTTACTGAGGTAGCTTTAGCGGTTAGCTTTCTGAGTTAACTATATCGCGTTAGCATTTTGCGGTAACTGTAGTACATTGGCTTTCAGCTTTCTGAGGTAACTTTAACCTGGTAGCCTTCTGACTGTAAAGTTAGCATAAAACAGCAGCCAGCTAATATCATTTTGTTTTCCAATGTCAGAACAAGCAGTGATGATTAAGATTTACTTATACTAATAAAATATGGTATCTAACTTATCTAATAGTATTATGAAATCTAATTTAAAATCTAAATAAAGAGTTTAATGTAAAATTTCTGACCAGTTTAATTTGGCTCCAACAGCAGGTTTCCTGACCAGTTTGAAGTGAATATGATGAATTTTCATCTTTAAAGCTTTAAAGAACCCCCGGAGCAGAGATGGGAACAGTACCTTGCTGAAGGGTAACTCAGGGCACCCTACTGGTCTGGGACTCGAACCCTCTGGTCCTGGGACCTGGATTTGGGACCTGGATGCACTGGATTTTAGTCTCACTGTTGCTGCAGGTAGGTTTTCTGAGAATTAGGAAAAAGTGTTACATGTTAATCAGGTTTAAAGTACAGACATTAATAATCAAACACTGGATCAGAAATGGAGTAAGTGGAGCTAAAACACATGCAGATGGAGGAAAATGGAGGAAATTCATTCAAATGGAGGAGACAGCTGGTACTGAGAAAATGAAAGTAACCCCAGACACCGTTATTCTAGTAGAAACCTACACTCCTCGTACCTGTGATTGTAACGCTGGGATGGTGTGGTAAGACATAACTGAACACTGAACCGTTATATATATATATATATAAATAAATAAATAAAAAAATCACTAAAAAAGTAAGATATACTGTATATTGGTTTATAAATAATGTAGTATGACATTTTAATTACACAACAGTATTGACTAATATATACTTCATATAAAATATAAATATTTAATCAAGGTATTACATATCAAGAGTCTGTGTATAAAAATATGTACCATACACACACACACACACACACACACACATTCAAGAGAAAAGTGATGTAACATACAGATTTACTGAGAGGTTAAAACATACAAATGTACAGAGGAGCTATAAACACTAGAAAGCCAGATGGTTTTATTGTTACACAGTTGAAGGAGCTGTGTGACTGTAATATGAATAATAATAAAAATTTCAGACCAATATCAGAAAAAAAAGTAAATCAGACCTTCATAATAATAAATAACTTACATTACATTTACATTTATTAATTTATTAGATGCTTTAAAAGCCAAAGCAACTTAGCATTTAGGCTGGAGTGCAGTAAAAGTTTTATAAGAACCTAAAATTTGAAATAGCATAAAATATAATAAAATTGTGTATGGAATATTAGTACACATCATTAAGGGTAGATATTACACTTTCATATATGACGCCACAGATGTTGTTCAGCTTTTCTCAAACAAATCTTCAGCATTTTCTTAATGTACTCCGTCCACTGTCTCAACTTATCCTTAACAGAACCAATGGGAATCTTCTCCCTCTCATGGGTGAATTATTCTTACCTTCTCTTTAATGTTATTAATGTGGACATTAGCTTTTACATTTACAGCATTTAACAGCTGATTACAGGGACAGTCCCCTCTGGAGCAACTTGGGGTTAAGGGTCTTGCTCAGGAACCCAGTGGTGGTAGTGCTGGAGGTGGGATTCAAAACCTGTGACCTCTTGGTCTTGTAGCGGTGTCTCCTACCACTAGACCACCATCACCCCAAGTTTTAATGTGTGTGTAGTTTTTAAGATTGAAAGTTGTGATGTATCGAAAATATTGAAGTTGCTTTCACTGAAAATTCATTTTTAACATATAAACTTTGAATCTGCTGATGTTGCTGAAATTCTTGTTTTCTTCATCTTCTGCTTTGCTGCTCATTTCCAGGGAACAGACATGCTAACAGAGCTCATGCCTGACACCTAGAGTCAAATACACTTTACAAATGGTCTGAAGGTTCTGAGGTTTTCACATTTTTTTTACAATTTTAGTGCCTCTAATGTTTGCGCACATCTTCAGTATTCATTTTAGCATTTTTCTGGAGACTTCAGCGGAACCACTGGTGAAGTTTTCCTAACACTGTTATTTTTCACGTCTGAAATCATTTCCATAGTTTTTTCTGCATTGTTCCAGAATCTTCCACAATCTACAAGGTTTCTGTTGGTTGTGCTGGTTTTCTGTAGTATTTGTAGGACTCTTGATATGATTCTGCATGATAATTCATTTAAAGTTCCTTTTGAAGAGTTATTTTAAAAATGATGGCGTACCCATATTTACTGTGAACATTTAAGACAGCCACCAGTTGAGGCTCATGTTTGTCAGATTTAACTGTACTTCATTTTCCAGTTCATTAAGACAAACAGCTACTCAATCCTGTGACTAAATGTGTCCAGAAGGGGGTGCCAAAGGTACGAATGTGTTTCTTACAAAAACAATCCAGTTTACTTTGTCCTTTGTTAAATATATTTTAAAAATGCCTTTTCTTTGATCATTTTCATAAAAAGTCATTGGAGTTAAAGAATGAAAAATAAGAAAAATACACACTTACAGTTTTACACTTACAGTGTGTAGATATGAGCTACTTTGACTGGTTTACTAACAGGGTGTAAAGTGTGATACTGGGCTTCAAATAGTTGATCAACAGGTGTTGAACTTAAATCTCGGTTACAGGTAAGAAGGAACTATGAAGTACTGATGTACATCACTCTGAATAAGAGTGAACCTTTAAAATGCTCTTACAATAGTTCTGCTTAAATGGCAGTTCACCCATCATGAGGCAAACATGTTCAGAGCTTGTTATTCATGTTGGTGTAAAAAAAAAAAAAAAGATTTCTACTTGGTCTTTACTTTCACATACAGTCTTTACAGGAACATTGCTCAAATGTTGTCCCCTGGATCTTGGAGGACTTTTAGTGTGCATGATGTTTACAGGAGATATGTTATTTCTATTGTACTGTAAGATTTTATTAACCTTTATTTGTTTAATTAAAATAAAAATCACAGGGCCCATCAGAATAGCATTTGTCAGTCAGCTGTGGGGTGTCTGTTAATTTTATTATCTATAGTTATATTATGGTAGCATTTTCTGCCATTATTTATTTGATTTATCTATTATTCTGGTGGGTATGTAGTAAAACAAAATATATAAACGATCTCCTTACAAATGTTAACATTACAGTTGGTGTTGTTGCACCAGAAGTATCATCAACCTAACAACCACTGACTGAAGCCCAGTGTGGTTTAAAAGAGTAAGTAAAGGTGAAGTGAAAATGACTTCTGGTCATTGTGAAATACAACCCACACAGTGAGACACAACATACGTTTGTGTTGATATTACCTACTCTGACTGGTTTACTAACAGGGTGTAAAGTGTGATACTGGGCTGCAAATAGTTGATCAACAGGTGTTGAACTTAAATCTCAGTTATAGGTTAGACGGGAACTATGAAGCGCTGATGTACATCACTCGGAATAAGAGTGCCTGCAAAATCCTGTAAATGTAAATATTGTGTCTGTGCTCATAAATTGATGTGATGTCACTGCATACCTGCTGAAACTCTGTGTGGTATTCAGAAATATGCAGTCTAACAGGTTAGAAATCTGGTATTGAGTGAGTAAGTGTATCGTATCATGTGATTATATGATCAGCACCCGTCTAACAGGTTAGACATCTGGCATCACAGTGACTCACACTGAGGGACAACACATCTTTCAGCTCTTATAACTGAGAAAAATGAATCTAAACCGACAACAATAAAAAGTGGACATCAATAATATTTGGATTGTTGCTTTTCTATTAGAGCAGTATTTCCTCTTGCTCATTGGCTGGATTGTGTTTGGTCAGCACAGCACACAGTGAGACATAACGACACAGTAAGACACCCTCTGCATTTTACCCACACACACACACAAAGCAGGGGCAGCTAATGAAAGAGCCCAGGGAGCAGTGACAGGACGGTACCTTGCTTAAGGGTACCTCAGGCCATACTACTGTTTTGGGATCCAAACCCACAACCTTCTGATCCTGCGGCCAACTAGACACTGGACCAGCACCGCATGCATAAGAATGTACAGTACTGTGCAAAAGTTTTAGGCAGGTGTGAAAAAATGCTGTAAACAAAGAACGCTTTCAGAAATGGAAGTGTTAATCATTTATTTTCATCAATCAACAAAATGCAGTGAATGAACAAATAAGAATTTAATCAAATCAATATCTGGTGTGACCACGCTTTGCCTTCGAAACATCATTATTTATATTTCTGAAAGTGTTCTTTGTTTACAGCATTTTTTCCACACCTGCCTAAAATTTTGCACAGTACTGTATATAGGCATGGAATGTATGAGCTTCAATTTAAAGGAAACTGATGACCAGAAATGAAAGTCATTTCATCCTCTGGAGAAGGAGTGGCTTCTAAAAAAAGTGTTTTTGGTTTCCGTTGAGACAGTGTCTCCAGGGTTTTGGTCTGTAGGCGTGGTTGGAGGTTCAGCACCGCCCAAATTATTGCTTCCCTTGTTGAGGAGATGAGCGCTCTAAAAAAACACTAAGTGTGTTTTCTCCCAGGATGAGTGGGGTTTCTGATGGAGGGGATCATCACAGCTGTAGATCTGCTGCTGCTGTTGGAGTTTATTCTTCCAGGTTCTGGAGGTAAGTTCTCTGACAATCAGGAGGAAGTTACAGAATATACTTCACTTTCCTACACTTTTCTACTGAACGGTGTTGAAACACACACAGTAATACCAGAACCCGTGTCATGGTCACTGGTGTAGAACGGGGAAATAGAGGAGGTGCAAGTGCGCGGTAGATCCTTGATCTTTATTGAACAGTTTCTTCAGATACATAAACAGAAAGCACTACACTTAAACAAGGAACGAGCCTTGGTGGGGCGGCATGGCAGCTCATGTGTACCTGGGCAGCCAGGTGTGCGGAACTGTGTCTGATTGGTAGAGGTGAAGTCCCGCATCAGGTATCCGGGGAAAGTTATCTGGGGACCGTTGCCATGGTCGGCGAGCCTGGACAGCCGGGAGTTTCAGGATCGGCGCCGAAGTGAAGAACCGTTTCAGATCCCGAAAAGCTGGTGATCCACACCTGGGTTTTTGGTTTACCTCTCAACAGCGAGCGGCGTGGTGGCCTGGACTCCATTTATGGCATTTAGCAGACGCTCTCCTGATAACAGGGACAGTCCCCCTCTCCTCTCTCCCCTGGAGTAACTCAGGGTTAAGGGTCTTGCTCAGGAACCCAGTGCTGGAGGTAGGACTGGAACCTGCGGCCACTTGTTCCATAGGACCGCAGGCAAGTGTCCTACCACTGTGTGAGCTGAATTGTGTGTTGCAGCAAGTGCGCGGTAGATCCTTGTTCTTTATTGAACAGTTTCTTCAGATACATAAACAGAAAGCACTACACTTAAACAAGGAACGAGCCTTGGTGGGGCGGCATGGCAGTTCATATATACCTGGGCAGCCAGGTGTGTGGGACTGTGTCTGATTGGTAGAGGTGAAGTCCCGGATCAGGTATCCGGGGAACGGGACTGTTGTCATGGTCAGCGAGCCGGGAAAACCCATTGATCAAAGCGATAACACGTTCAACTCAGTTTATACAGAGACTCTTCTAAAACCAGAAAGGATATTCTATCATACTTTCATTTTTACATGGAAACGTGCAGCTAAATCTAAGAACACTTCCCTCATTTTACTGTTCAATCTGGGTAGTGGTGTCCAGTCACAGCGAGGTTTGATTCACAGGCGGAAAAGTCCAGGTCCTTTCTGTGTGAATTGGACTGGTTGTCAACATGTCTGTGTGTGTGTTTCCTCCAGTAGCACCAGTGGACTGTAGTTGATAAAGTAAGTGTGTGTGTGTGTGTGTGTGTGTGTGTGTGTGTGTGTGTGTGTGAGAGTGAGAGTGTCTGTGTCTGCCCTGTGATGGACTGATGACCTGTCCAGGGTCTTTCCTGGTCTTTTGTCCTGTGAGAGCTGGGATAGATTGCCCATGACCCTCATCAGGACAAGCGAGTCAGAAGATGAATGAATGAATGAATCTGAATGAATGAATCTGATCCTAAATCAATAACAAGTAACTGCCATTTTAATACATATGTTTATATTTAAATACATTCAGATGTGTTTAGCACATCATCCCCCAGTGATCTCTCTACTAACTGATCTTTAAAGGAAAAGGACACCCTTCTGTTTAAAAGGTTTGAGATCAAACATGGTTCAGTTCAGTTTTTTGTGGGATATAAAGAATAAAGTGAGACTGTAGACATTAAACAGGTCTTGGTGAGAAGATCACACTCTGCTTTGCTTCTGAACAGCTTTCATCCACAAATGGGAACTAATCAGCTCTGTCCTAAGAGACTGTAAATCCAGCCTCACGGTGTTTGTGTGCATGGGTTAAAAGCAGAGGTCCAATTTCGTTGTGGTTCATGGTGTGCAGTGCTGTGACCTCGCAATGACGAGGGTTGTCACTTTCACTTTCACTTTTCACTTTCATATCTTCTCTTTGGGACAGCGGTTAGTGGTTAGGGAGTTGCCCCCACATCGGAAGATTGTGGGTTCGATTCCCTTACCAATAGGTTGCCCTGAGGTACCCTTGAGCAAGGTACCGTCCCTGTCACTGCTCCCTGGGCGCTTTCAATAGCTGCCCACTGCTGCACGGTGCTTGCAACGGGTTAAATGCAGAGGTCCAGTTTCGTTGTGGTTCACTGTGTGCTGTGCTGTGACCTTGCAATGACAAAGGTTGTCACTTTCACTTTTTTCACTTTTTTCTTTTTCTTCCAATGTTCTCCACAGATAAACACTCTCTGTATTACCTCTACACTCTCCAGTCCGACCGATCGTCAGAAAACATCTTTCAGTTCAGAGCAGTGACTCTGCTGAACGACACACAGATCGACTCCTACAACAGCAGAGATGGTGTCAGGATTCCTAACCAGGACTGGATGAAGGAGATACCAGAGAACTACTGGGAGAAAGGCACTGAGAAGCTGAAGTCTGAAGGGAATTGGTTAAACAAGGTCCTCCACAGGCAGATGAGATTCTTTGGACACAATAAGTCAGGTGATAAAAATCTCAAGTGCTGAAGCTATAATCTTGGGGGAACCTCCCCAGGATCGCTTTATATAAGTTTTTGTTATAAGTAAAGTTCTTCCTCCTCTTTTTCAGATGGTCATGTTCTTCAGTGGAGGCAGGGCTGTGAGGTGGAAGAGCTCCTGAACAGTTCAGTCCCTTTAAATGGTATTAATGAATACGGCTACGATGGACAGGATTTAGTCTCTTATAACTGGACCTCTAAAGTGTGGACAGTCTCAGTAAAGGAGGCCAGTGAGATGGCAGATGAGTGGAATAAAGGACGAGGTCTTAATGCTGTTCATTTACGTGATGATTGTGTGGAGTTGCTGAAGATTTATTTACAGCACATTATAATCAACCCAAGTGAGTATTGGGAGACATGCCCAAACCTCTTATTTCACACTGTTATAATAATAATATTAACTATTTGTGGTAGAGTTTTTATTGTTGTTGTTGTTTATTATCACTGCTACTGTTTTTTTGTATTATAGAATAATACAATAGAATAATAGAATAGGGGCAGCGGTGGTCTAGTGGTCTAGTGGTTAGGGCGTTGGCCACATGATCGATGGATCGGGGGTTGGAACCCCTTCCCAATGGTTTGCCCTGAGGTCCCCTTGAGCAAGGCGGTGTCCCCACCTTGCTCTTCCCTGCGATGGGCTGGCGACCTGTCCAGGATGTGTCCCTCCTGTCAATCGCCCCGTGTGCGCTGGGTTGGACTCCAGCACTCCCCCATGACCCCGTTTGGGACAAGCGGCAGACAATGACTGACTGACTGCATAATAGAGAGAAAATAATAGATAGAATATTTTCCATCCATCCATTTTTTGCCGCTCGTCCCAAACGGGGTCGCGGGGGAGTGCTGGCGTCCAACCCAGCGCACACAGGGCAAGGACGGGGGATGCACCCTGGACAGGTCGCCAGCCCATCGCAGGAGATAGAATATTTTAAATTATGAAATTTCCCTGCAAGTGAAAAAGTATCAAACATGATTTGAGCTGTAACAGATGCTAAAACATTGTACATTTCTGTGTTGGAACAGCATTTTAGGCTCTGAATCTAAATTATATTTTTTTCAGATCTTCATTCTGTTTGAATGTTAATTTTACTCTGTTTCTCTCTCCAGTTAAAGGAGATGTTCACATGTTTGTGAAGAAATCAGCAACTGACTCGAACAAGCTGAAACTGGCCTGTCTCACCACAGGCTTCTCCCCCAAAGATGTGGAGATGAGTGTGAGGAAGGTCACCACTTCACTGCCTGAACATCTACTAACATCCTCAGGTGTTCAACCAAATCATAATGGAACCTTCCAGCTGAGGAAGAGTGTGGAGATCCAGATGGACGATACTTCAGAATACTACTGTCACGTTTCTCACAGCTCACTCAGAGAACCGATCATTATAAAATGGGGTGATTAATATTATACCTGTGTCTTTTTGACATTCATAGTTGTTTATGACTCCAGCTCTGGTCTTTGCTCGTTATTGAGAATTGTTAATGTAAAATAATCTCCACATTTAACAGCAGCTGAATGGGAGATGTGTGGACTCTCTTTAATTCTTTGTTTCTTTTAAGGTGGAAGTAGGCAATATACTCTGGGTTTGATTATTGGAGTTCTGCTAGTGACTGTGATGGGCTTGGCCATTATGTTTCTTATAAAGAAAGGAGTAATTGGTAAGTTTACTGCATTAAAATACATTTGTTCCCTGTAGGTACAGTAATGTGAACAAATTAGGGCACCCCATTATTAAATATTCAGTTCTTTATTAAGAAATTTTCACATATAAATGTCTCTGGAAAAGAAAGTGAATTAATTGCAGGTAAACAATAAATATAAATATATATATAATTTATACTTTTGTTTAAAGATATCAGTAAATGTGTATTCTAACAGAGGAAAAAGTAATAGCTAGTTTTCCCCCCTTTGGCTTAAATACCCATAGAGAAGCACTTCTTGTAGCATCTACCAGTCCCTGTGATCGATCTGAGGAATGTTTGATCCTCTCCTCAGTGCAGAATTCTTTAAGCTATGAGATGCCAATTGGCTAGACAGAGAGACAGAGCTTGGAAAGATGTGCAACAGGTCAGGGCAATGAAGGATATAAATGGAAATGTACTCACAGGTGAACAGAGTGTGTTGAGCAGATGGAAAGAGTACTTCCATCTACTCAAGAAGGCTGATGAATGAAGTGAATAAGAGAGAAGATTGGATGATGTAAGGATAGTTATCCAGGAAGTGCAGCAAAGACCAAGATGGAAGTAAGAGCAGCAATGAAGAGGATGAAGAACGGAAAGGCTGTTGGTCCAGATGACGTACTGGTGGAAGCATGGAGGTGTTTAGGAGAGATGGCAGTGGTGTTTCTGACCAGATTGTTTTACACAATCTTGGAAAGTGAGAGAAGCCTGAGGAGTGGAAGCGAAGTATACTGGTACTGATTTTCAAGAATAAGGGTAATGCACAGAGCTGTAATAACTATAGAGGGATAAAGTTGATCAGCCACAGCATGAAGTTATGGTAAAGAGCCATGAAAGCAGGTTAAGAAAAGAGGTGAGGGTAGGTGAACAGCAGTATGGTTCCATGCCAAGAAAGAGCACTACAGATGCAATGTTTGCTCTGAGGGTGTTGATGGAGAAGTACAGAGAAGGTCAGAAGGAGTTCCATTGTGCCTTTGTGGACTAGGAGAAAGCATTTGACAGGGTGCCTAGAGAGGAGTTGTGGTTTTGTATGAGGAAGTCTGGTGTTACAGAGAAGTATGTGAGAATAGTTCAGGATATGTATGAGGACAGTGGTGACATCTGCAGTGGGAGTGACGGATGCATTTAAGGTCGAGTGTGGATTATATATAATTATGTTATACGAGTTGGAGACATTGGTGCTGAATAAAAGACAGGAGGCGGAGCTGGAGTTAAAGATGCTGAGATTTTTGCTGGGTGTGACGAGGATGGACAGGATTAGAAATGAGTATATTAGAGGAACAGGTTAGACATTGTGTTGGTTTGGACATGTCCAGAGGAGAGACAATGATTATATTGGGAGGAGGATGTTGCAGATGGAGCTATCAAGAAAAGAGGAAAAGGGGAAGACCAAAGAGAAGATTTATGGCTGTGTTGAGAGAGGACATGAAGGTGGTCGGTTTGAAAGATGAATATGCAGATGACAGGAAGAAATGGAGACGGTTGATCAGTTGTTGTGACTCCTAAAGGGGAGCAGCTGAAAGAAGAAACCCTGTGTCCAAACACAGTATAATTCATGTTGGATTTTATGATGGTGTACTGGTCAGGTCCTGCTGCAGCAAAGCATCTCCAAACCATGACTCTCCACCTCCATGCTTAATAGTTGGTATGAGGTTATTTCCCAGGAATGCAGTATTTGGTTTACAACAGATGTGTCCTCTGTTCTGATGTCCACATAATTCAATATTAGACTCATCTGTCCAAAGTACATTATTCCATAAGTCCTGTTCTTTTGTCTATGTCCTCTCTGGCAAACTCATTCTGACCTTGATGTTTATGTTTCCTCCTTGCACTCCTCCCATGAAGTTCATGTTGTGCATCTCTTTCTGATCGTAGAGGCACTTTAACATCAAGAGTATAAAGAGCCTGCTGTAGGAGAGACTTCTTTTAGCATCTTTTGGTCTGCACTCAGGCAGTGGTGGCCTAGTGGTTAGGGCCGCATGATTGTTGGATCAGGGGTTCGAACCCCTTCCCGTTGGATTGCCCGGAGGTACCCTTGAGCAAGGTGCAGTCCCCGCCTTGCTCCTCCCTGCGATGGGCTGGCGACCTATCCAGGGGTGTGTCCCCCCCTTCCTTCACCCTGTGTGCGCTGGGTTAAACTCCAGCACTCCCCCATGACCCCGTTTGGGACAAGCGGCAAAAAATGACTGACTGACTGGTCTGCACTCAGGGGTAACTTGCTAGGACGTCCAGACCTGGGCATGTTGGCAGTTGTTTTGGAAGTCCTCCAATTGTAGTCTCTTTTCCAGACAGTGGAATGGCAAATTGAAAAATTAGATCTTTTTAAATCCCTTTCCAAACTTATACGCTGCTTAAATCTTCTTTCTGAAGGCCTCAGACACCTCTTTTAATCTCACCATTGTGTTCACTCTCACCTCAACAGTAAGGAGCACCAAACTAAATGTCTGAGGTTTAAAAGGGCAAACCTGTTTCAGATTGCTTAGTAATGCTGTTCTAATTATGTACACCTGATGTGCTACACCTGTGTGTGAGTTGAGCCATTTTAATTGGGAATAAATGTGGGGGTGTCCTAATTTATTCCTCAGCAGAAGCAATTTGTAGAATTACATTCTACAGAAGATTTTGAAAAGTATTTTCTTCAGTTTTAATTGTTTAAGTTTTATATTACTTCAGTCTCACTGTTTTGTTAAAACTGAGATTCAATATCCATATGAAGTCCAAGAATTTTACAAAAACACAGGCCAGCTGTATGCCAGCTGCTGTTTCTTTACAGTAGAAAAGTTGAATTTTGTTTTATATTATATATAGTATGTGCAGTGCTGTAATTTTAATGAAAACAAATGTTTAAATGTGATTAACTGTTTTTTAAGTGTAACCAAGTCTTGATGGCTGTCATTTAATGTTTAGAACAGTCTGTTTATCAGAACAGAAAGGATGCATGTCAAGATTGAACATTACTCTTTTTGTTATCAGGTTTACCATGCAGGAGAAATAATGATCCACCTAAAAATGTACCTGTGGTGTGTTATCCAGTATCTACAGGTAGACTAATTCAATATAAACCCTACAATACTACACACAGCTGGACTATATGTATGTACAAGAAAGTTTTTTTTGTGAAGACTGATATTTATGAAAGAACTAGACAGTTTGTTCTCCTCTTAATAGTCTGTAGGTGGTGTCAACATATTTTAGGAGAAAATATGAATTGCAGCAGAATTTACTGGAATGTTTCACCAAACGTTTACACTGGGAGCAGTGAGAGCCTCATCATTCACTCTGGCCATCCTGCCAGCAAAGCTTTTGAACACTGTGGACAAATTTTTTTTAAATTACATATTTTACTTTACTTTAATGATACTGATCCACTGGGTCACAAAGAAAATTAGTGTCTTCCAGTGATGCTCTCAGTGTCATAGGAACAGAGACGGGTCTCTCTAGTACTAGGAATAGGTGTAACACATAATAAAGGGAGGATATTACACTTTTATACAGATGTTGTTCTGCTTATTTTCTCAAACAAATCTTCAGCATTTTCTTACTTTACTGTATCCAGTGTTTCAACTTATCTCTTCCTTTTTAACTGTTTTCCAGGCAACAGACCATCCCCTGTTACTGAAAACAGAATCAATGGGGAAACTTCTCTCTCACGGGTGAATTATTCTTACGTTCTCTTTAATTTTATTAACGTGAACATTATCTTTTACATTTACAGCATTTAGCAGATGCTCTTATTCAGAGAAACTTCCAATTCCTGAGCAACTTGGGGTTCATGGTTTTGCGCAGGAACCCAATGGTGGTAGTGCTAGAGATGGGGTTTGAACCCATGACCTCTTGTTTTATAGGTGTCCTACCACTAGGTCACCAGCACCAGTGATTTACCAAACATATTGAAGCTGATTTCACTGAAAATAGATTTTAAACCTCATATTTGATCAGACCAGTGTAAGATATAAACTTGGAATCTGAATTTGACTTAGACAGACAGACAGACATTTTCTGGGCAGCTTGTCCTAATAAGGGTCGTGGGGGGGTGCTGGAGTCCATCTCAGCTCACACAGGACGAAGGATGGGGACACACCCTGGACAGGTCGCCAGCCCATCTGCAGACATTACTGAACACAACTTAGGATTTAAGGTTTTACATTTAGATTGAATTTTTGTTTTCTTAATCTTCTCCTCTTTTGTTTTTTTCCAGGGAATGGACATGTTAATGGAGCAGCGAATGGTCTCAGTGTAGCTCCTGCCTAACCCCTAGAGTCAAATTTACTTTACAAAAGGTCTGAAAGTTCTGAGGATTATTCTCTCCAATAATAATGTGTTTAATGCTTGAGCATATCCTTAGTATTATTATACTTTTCTGGAGCCTTCAGTAGAACCACTGCTCCAGCTGTTGATTAGGTCACTTTGGTCAATCTGAGCTCAAAGACATCAGTATCTCAACATAGGGGCAGCGGTGGCCTAGTGCTTAGGGAGTTGCCCCAGCATCGGAAGATTGTGGGTTCGATTCCCTCACTAGTAGGAAGCCCTGAGGTACCCTTGAGCAAGGTACCGTCCTTGTCACTGCTCCCCGGGCGCTTTCAATAGCTGCCCACTGCTGCATAGTGTTTGTATGGGTTAAATGTAGAGGTCCAATTTCATTGTGGTTCACTGTTTGCTGTGACCTCGCAATGACAAGGGTTATCAAAAATAAAAAGATAGACAGGTCACTCTATCAGTATCTGAGGAACCACTTTATTTTTGGGGCAGCGGTGGCCTATCGGTTAGGGCGTTAGCCGCATGATCGGAGGATCGGGGGTTCAAACCCCTTCCCAATAGGTTGCCCTGAGGTACCCTTGAGCAAGGTACCGTCCCCATCACTGCTCCCCGGGCGCTTTCAATAGCTGCCCACTGCTGCACGGGTTTGAGTGTGCATGGGTTAAATGCAGAGGTCTGAACTCTGAATCCACCAATAGCTTGAACTCTTAAACCCAGTCCACTTTTCATCCCGCATTTATTTATGTCATGTTGCACTCTGCACTTTAAATTCAATAACACTGCTCCACCACACTGCTACACATAATCTACCTGGGCTGCTTTGTTTCAACACTGCAGCCCTCCACGGATGAATGTACTGTCTGTCGTGCCGTCTGTTGTTGTCTGTCTTGTCTGCACTTGTTGCCCCGTGTTGTGTCTTATGTTGTGTTGTGTCTTGTCTTGTGTGTAGCACCAGGGTCCTGGAGGAACGTTATTTCGTTTCACTGTGTACTGTGTATATGGCTGAAATGACAATAAAATCCTACTTGACTTGACTTGACTTGATTTTCATTCAGTGTAACTTGTTAGTCAGTTCCTTCAAATTTCAGACCTGGTGGTGTAAAGTGGGTCACACTGTTGAAGCACCTTCAGTGATTGTGTATTCTTTTTTTTAAGAGATGGACAGCTATGATTATATCATGCACACCCATATTTTTTTCGTTTTTCTATATTTTCATTTATTTTCATTTTTGTTTATTTTAAAGTTCACTTGGTAAGAATATATTATTATTATTGTTGTTGTTGTTGTTGTTGTTGTTGTTGTTGTTGTAGTAATAATAATAATAATGTGTATATATATGCTTTGACAGAAAGCATAATACAGAATCCTTACTTATTTTGATCCAGATCTGTTAGATTTTAAGAACAGTATTCCTTTTATAGGAAAGAAAAATGGTGAAAAGAATTTTCTATTTATAACGTTTAGAAAAAATC
Source organism: Hepsetus odoe (assembly GCA_017165825.1). Taxonomy (NCBI): domain Eukaryota; kingdom Metazoa; phylum Chordata; class Actinopteri; order Characiformes; family Hepsetidae; genus Hepsetus; species Hepsetus odoe. The sequence goes on along the minus strand of CM029372.1, from coordinate 28,067,813 downwards.
AGTAAAATTGAATAATAATATAAATGCTTTTGTCTTTATACATGCTGCTCTTTCATCATTACGTTGCACCTCCCTGTGGGTTTGGAAAATCAATAAAAAAATTTAAGTATTATTTTTATTCGTTGTTTTTTTTTTAAAATGTAATTCGAAATCTGAAGATTATTGTGATTTTATAATATTAAAAATATAACGTGTTTAAAACCAGTCGGGCGCATGCACGCATTGCATCCCGCAGACGTGAGGAAAACAAGTTCAGCTCAGAAACACACACTTTACGCCAATTTAATTCTTTAGCCAATAGCTGAGGGTCTTACGGGTTCAAAGCGCCCTCCCGCAGGTTTCTGGCAGTGTTAGTTTGCTGCATGTTTACTTTAAGTTCGGCTTTTTATTACATTTGAAAGAGACTCAGCGTGTGTGTTTTTTTTTTTTTTTCCTACAAATGTTAAATGCATAACATAAAAGTAAATAAAACATATATATAGTGTTATCTTCATTTTATTTGTAAAAAAGGATTTGCGGCTCCCGGTGCTTTCTCTTTTGTGGAAACTGGGTCCAAATGGCTCTTTGAGTGTTAAAGGTTGCTGACCCCTGGTCCATGTTCTCTCTGGCAAACTTCAGTCTAGCCTTGATGTTTCTCTTAGAGAGTAAACGTTTCCTCCTTGCACTTCTCCCATGAAGTTAAAGTTGTGCAGGCTCTTTCTGATTATAGGGGCACTTTTACATCAACAGTAGCAAGAGCCTGCTGTTGGTCCTGTGATGATATTTTAGGGATTTTGGAGACTTCTTTTAGCATCTTTTGGTCTGCGCTCAGGGGGAATTTGCTTGGACGTCCAGACCTTGGGCATGCTGGCAGTTGTTTGGAAGTCCTCCACTTGTAGACTATTTTCCAGACGGTGGAATGGCTAATTGAAAATTCTTCTGAGATCTTTTTAAATCCCTTTGCAGAATTATAAGCTGCTACAATCTTCTTTCTGAAGGCCTTAGAGCAGGGGTGGGCAACTCCGATCCTGGAGTGCTGGTGTCCTCCACAGTTTGGTAGTTGCCTTGTCAAACACACTCACTAAACTTGACAATGATCAAGTAAGCTGTACCAGGCATGTTTAAGCAGGGAATTCATTAAGCTCTGCAGGACCCACCCCTGCCTCAGACAGCTTTTTTGATTCCACCATGGCGTTCTCTCTCACCTCAACAGTCAGGAGCACCAAACCAAATATCTGAGGTTTAAAAGGGCAAACCTGCTTCAAAATGCTTAGTAATGATGTTCTAATTATGTACACCTGATGTGCTACACCTGTGTGTGAGGGAATAAATGTGGGGGTGTCCTAATTTATTAGCAATTTGAAGCAATTTGTAGAATTACATTATACAGAAGATTTTTTAAAGTCTTTTCTTCAGTTTTAATTGTTCAAGTGTTATATTACTTCAATCTCACCGTTTTGTTAAAGTTATTTCATAGGATGTCCTATTTGAATTTTGTTTTATATTATATATAGTATGTGCAGTGCTGTAATTTTAATGAATACAAATGTTTAAATGTGATTACCTGTTTTTTTTAAATCAAGTGTAACGAAGTCTTGATGGCTAATATGACGGCATAATATGAATATGATGGAGAATATGAACTGCTGCAGAATTTACTGAAATGTTTCACCAAACGTTCACACCAGTAGCCATGAGAGTCTCATCATTCACTCTGGCTGTCTTGCCAGCAAAGCTGTTGAACGCTGTGGACACTTTCTGAAACCCTCTCTATGGGTTAAGGGTTTTGCTCAAGGGTAAAAAGAGGCAAGTGCTGGAGATGGGACAGAGCCAGACTTGAACTTGAACCAACCACTGTTACTGAAAACAGAACCAATGGGAATTTTCTCTCTCACGGGTGAATTATTCTTACGTTCTCTTTAATTGTATTAATGTGGACATTATCTTTTACATTTACAGCATTTAGCAGATTCTCTTATTCAGATCAATTTCTTACTTTTAGAAAACAAGCTTTTAGATTGAATTTTTGTTTTCTTAATCTTCTCCTCTTTTGTTTTTTTTTTTCCAAAAAATGGACATGCTAACGGAGCAGCGAATGGCCTCAGCGTAGCTCCTGCCTAACCCCTAGACTCAAATGTACTTTACAAGAGTTCTGAAAGTTCTGAGGATTATTCTCTCCAATAAAAATGTGTTTAATACTTGAGCATATCCTGAGCATTATTATACTTTTCTGGAGCCTTCAGTAAAACCACTGCTTTGAAAGATTGCCAGCTGTTGAGTAGGTCACTTTGGTCAATCTGAGCTCAAAGACATCAGTATCTCAAGATAGACAGGTCACTCAATATCAGTATCTGAGGAACCACTTTATTTTCATTTAGTGTAGCCTGTTAGTCAGTTCCTTCAAGTCACATTGGTCATTTGTTAATTTCAGACCTGGTGGTGTAAAGTAGGTCACACTGTTGAAGCACCATCAGTGATACTTTTTTTAAGAGATGGACAACTATGATTAGATCATGCACACCCAAATTTGCCATTCTTTTTTTACTATATTTTCATTTATTTTCATTTTTCAAATTCATATATTATCAACATATTATAATAATAATAATAATAATAATTAATAATATTATTACTTTTTTTACTGTTATTGGGTTTGTTGTCTAAAACTCTGGGTTTAATCATGTCGAACCATCCTAATATTTATGTCCATGTGAGCGTTTTTGGGTGTTAAGGTCCTCTGCATTCAGAGAAGAAGCAATAAACAGGACAAATCCTTCTGGAGGTGGAAGGGTCTCCAAATCCCACACTGCTTAGGGCCCATCAGGTCTTGGGACAACCGGTTACATTTCAGAGTGATGGGCAAGTGAACAGGATGTTGTAGATGTGAATTCACTGCTTTACTGCTGCACTTACCTGTAAAGTGACCTCGAGCAGGTTAGCAGTGATGATTCAGGTGATCTTCATCTTTGGTTTGTTGACTGTATTTCAGGAAGCATTTTTATTTGGACCACTTCTTTTCCGCGTGTGTGTGATTTCAGTGTCTGTGGTTGTGTTTTAAAAAGCATTTGCTTTATTATTTTTAT
>CM029372.1:27993073-28064251 GCA_017165825.1 Hepsetus odoe | reverse complement strand
AAACACAAACTGTTTCAGACTCTCAGAGAACTTACCTGCACAGACAGGGAGAGGAGAACCCACCGAGAACAGCAGAACCACAGCAGTGACCAGACCCTCCACCAGACCCGCCATCAGAACCTCCCCTCTTCACTGAGAGAGAGAAAGATTTCCTACACAAGTCCTGACCAATCAGCAGTGGGAGGATAACCAGCTTTGTCTTTGCTCCAGGGCAGATGGTCGTCGCCTCCAGCTGCTCATCCACCTCATGAAGATCCTCTCTCAGGGGTCTCCTGCTGCTTCCAGATGTAGTTTGGAGCTCCCAGAATGAAGAAGGTTGGTGGTGCAGGTTGTGATCCAAACTCTTTTATAGATTAGATTAAATTCAGCGTTATTGTCAGTGAGCAGAGTTCAGGTAGAGTGCAGAAAGAAACGCAGTCAGCTGATAACCACAAGTACAAAGACCAGAAAAAATACAGTACAAGATCCAGAGAGCACATTAGTGGAGCTGAACATGTACAGAGTTAGAGACGATGAAACAGTTCAGATCCAGATTATAGAGATCAGTGTGATTCTTACGGTGAAATAAATATGTGACGTGTAGAAAAGAGAAATAAAGAAGGAATGTTTCAGACTACGAGTTCCAGACTTTCAGAGAACTTACCTGCACAGACAGTGTGAAGAGAACCCACCGAGAACAGCAGAACCACAGCAGGGACCAGACCCTCCATCAAAACTCAAAAATTAGAGCTTCTGGAAATAAGCGGATGATTTTATACAAAACCGCCTTTAGATTCAATCATGTCTAACCGAGAACCAACCAATCAGCGCAGTGACTGGAGACTCGACCAATCAGCGGAGTGACTGGAGACTCGACCAATCAGCGGAGTGGGAGGAGAAACCATGAGGCACCCTGTCTATTTAAAGAGACAGAGACAGGAAGAAGAACAGACAGGTGGAAATGACTCCATGGTTTAAAGGAAAATGTATCTAAACAGATGGTCTCTGTACAACTGAACTGGGCTTTAAATTTATATTTGACCTTTTATAAGGTGAAGACTGTGGTGTTAAAATGTTGGCTTTGGGGTGTTAAATTATTACAGTATCTCATGTTTCGTTTTCCTCATCACTTGAATTTTATACATCTTGAGTAGCTCCATGGACAAAGTCATCGGGTGAGTTTGAGCAGTAAAAGCTCAGTTTCACAGATTCCTCAGAACTAGGACTGAGGAACATCCTTCAGGTGTTTATCGGCTCATCAGAAATTGATCTGTGTGATCTGATTGGTTCTCTTGGTTCTGATGAAATCAGTGAAGAGTCTCACTTGATGGCTGAAGCTGTTGAGATTGGTGATCATGTCGTGGGTTCTGGGTGAACGTAAAGAGAGTTCTACTGAGAACCTGAACTAGCGGCTTCACAGTGAAGGATCTCATCTTTAAGAACTACATTCACAGTGGTGTAAATGTGGGAACTCGGTCTCTATAGAAGCCCATTTATCACCCAGGTGTGTTTAATTCAGAGACGAGGGAACAGGGTAATACATTACCTTTTATTGAGGAAACAAGCTGGACCAATTGCCAGCCCGACGCAGGGACGCACACACACACACACGAAAGGACAACAGCTCTCACAGACAGAAAAGTGAGGAAACCGGTTACAGGTCCATTGCAGGGCAGATACACACACACACCTAAAAGGACAATTTAGCATTTCCATTGACACAAAACTGATTTAGATCAGACTGAACATCACCATCCCATATAAACACTCAGACACATGGAGTCTCAGTGGAGAAAATAAAATGAACAGATTTGTGTTGGAGACGTCTGGTTCCATTCAGCACCACTGTAAAGAAATCTGAACTGTTTCACATCAACCTCCTCTGGATGACCGTTTATCTCCAACACTGAATTATGGGGGAATTTGGAAAACATGGTGGAATTAATTTTTTATATTGAATGAATTGTACATGCCATCACCTACAACCACCATGAACCCACATTTATTAGAAACAATACTAATAATAATAACTCCATGGACAATGATGTTTGCAGATGAAATTGTGATCTGCAGAGAGAGTAGGGAGCAGTTTGAAGAGAAACGGAGATCTGCTCTAGAGAGGAAAGGAATGAAAGTGAGTAGGTCAAAAACAGAATACCTGACTGTGAATGAAAAGGAGGAAAGTGGAGTTGTGAGGATGGAGGGAGTAGAGGTGTTTAAATACTTGGGATCAGCAGTTCAGTGTAACGGTAAGTGTGGAAGAGAGGTGAAGAAGAGAGTGCAGGCAAGTTGGAATGGGTGGAGAAGAGTGGCTGGAGTGATCTGTGACAGACGGGTACCATCTAGTGTAGGAGTCCATCCCAGCTCACACAGGGCAAAGGACGGGGGACACACCCTGGACAGGTCGCCAGCCCATCGCAGGGAGGAGCGTGACGGGGACAGAACCTTGCCTAAGGGTACCTCAGGACAACCTTTTGGGAAGGGGTTCGAACCCCCGATCACATGGCCAACGCCTGAACCACTAGGCCACCACTGCCCGTGTTTAAATTTCCCAAAAAGCATCTGGATGGAGAGATGCATGTAGGGCGTTCTCTCTTTCACTCATTTTCTGAGCTGCTTGTTCTGAAAAGGGTTGTGTGCGGTGCTAGAATCTATCCCAGCTCTTATAGAGAGAAAAGAGGTAATCAGTTCATCGCAGGGCAGACACACACACACACAAACACACACACGAACAGGTTTGTGTTGGAGACATCTGGTTCCATTCAGCACCACTGTAAAGAAATCTGAACTGTTCCATATCAACCCCCTCTGGATGACTGTTCATCTCCAACACTGAATTATGGGGGAATTTGGAAAACATGGTGGAATTACTTTATCTTTATTTTATTCATTGTACAGGACAACAGATAAAACCACCATAAATCCACATTTTTCAGAATACTAATAACACAAGAACTACTACTATTCATTATTATTACAACACTGAACACTGCGCCCCCCTGTGGATGAAACGAACTCAGCTTGCTGTTTAGTGTTCTCTATAGGGTCCACCGCTCACTTGATATGCACGTTGTTCCACGAGAAGCGACTGATGGAACCTCTCTGCATCACTGAGCTCGTAGTGTGTTTAAATCACATTTTACCACAAAAATGATTAAAAAAAAAAAAAAAAAAAAGAATTCAGAATAAACCTAATATTTAAAATCACTGGTCTAAGTATATTTATTAATATCTTGATGACACTTGGAATGCAGTCTGTGAAAAACTGCATGTTACTTCAATCACTAAAAAATACATTTTTATTCTTAACAAAATAAAAGTCACTTTATTTTGATCATGTCATGGGTTCTGGGTGAACGTGAAGAGAGTTCAACAGAGAAACTGAACTAATGGCTTCACATCTTTAAGAACTACATTCACAGTGGTGTAAATGTGGGAACCCAGTCGCTATAGAAACCCATTTATCACCCAGATGTGTTTAATTCAGGGACACAGATACAGGTTAATAGATTATTCAGTGAAGTAACTAAAATATTTTCTATGAAACAACTCAACAACAAAAATACTGTATAAAGCTCTTATCTTATAGCGACCTGAAACCTTACACATAAAAATAATGCAAATATTTTTTTTTAATATAATCCTAATTTAAACAGAGTCACTGAAAACAAAAAGTGGTTAAAAAAAAAAAAAAGGCTTCCTGAAATTGTCAACAAACCAAAGATGAAGATCCCCTGAATCATGACTACAAACCTGTTCATGAGGTCACATTACAGGTAAGTGCAGCAGTAAAGCAGTGAATTCACATCTACAACAGCCTGTTCACCTGCCCATCACTCTGAAATCCAGCCGGGCTGTCCCAAGCGCTGATGGACCCAAAGCAGCATCTGATTTTTGGGGTCCTTCCACCATGAGAAGCATTTGTCCTGTTTATTGCTTCTTCACTCAATGCAGAGGACCTTAACACCCAGATACACCCACTTGGACATTTACATAAATGTTACAGCAGCTTGACGTGAATAAAGCCAGAGTTTTAGACAACAAACTCAATAACATGATCGTAAAAAAAACAAACCAATGTTGGAACGTTGCCATCTCTCTTCTGGGCTCTCTGGAGAAATGTGATAAATGTTCAAAGACAAAAGAACATTTCTATATGTCACGTTTCTGTCACGTGTGTTAGGGTTTGGGCACGCTAGAGGGCGCTCTCTGTCACGTGTGTTGTGTTTTGGGCACGCTAGAGGGCGCTCTCGGTCACATTCAGGGTGTTTGTCACACGAGGTGTTTAGGGTGCGCTAGCGGGCGCTCTGTTCTGACTAAGCACACCTGAGCCCCTGCGGGCAGGTGTGCATCATTGGGGCTGACTATTTAAGCCCCGATGAGTCAGAACAGAGCGCGGCTCATTAGATAGGCTATGCCTGCCCGTAATGGTGGTTTTTGTCAGTCAGTCAGTCAGTCAGTCACTGCAGTCTGAGTTCTTGTTTGTTTGTGTTTCCTCCTTTGTTTAATAAACTCCTGTTCTGAACCCCTGGCTCGGACCTGACGTCCCTCTGGTACCACACCACCGTTACACTATACAGTATTACTGGATGTTTTCGAAACGTTAGAATTAGAATTTCCATTAATTCACGTTTCCTTCCTAAACAATGAGTACTGTTTGTAATCCTGGGGTGGTGTGAGTGGGACGTAAACGCTGAGCCAGGATTCTCACACTTGACTAAATTAACCGAATTGAACATGAGAAAAGATAGAAAACTAAAGCACCAACGTTACAACGGAGATCACCCGTGTGAATGACTGAGGTTTTCCAATGAAGTACACCTGTGCTCAGTCAGAGCAGAGCGCCATCTTCCGTGACACTGTTCTTTAAATCTTACAGATCTGGATCAAAAGAAGTTTGACCAAAGTGACACAGCTCAACAGCTGGCACTCTTTCACAGCAGTGGTTCTGCTGACAGCTCCAGAAAAGTTTACAGATACTGAGGATATGCTCAAACATTAAAAGCATTAATATTGGAGAAACCTCCGAACCTTCAGAATTTTTGTAAAGTATATTTGAGTCTAGGGGTTAGACTGGAGCGCCACTGAAGCCATTCGCTGCTCCGTTAGCATGTCCATTTTCTGGAAATCAACAAGAGGCGAAAATAAACAAAACAAGCATTAAATCTAAAAGCAAAACCTTAATTCCTGTGTTGTGTTCTGAAACATCAGCAGAGTCCAAGTTTATGTTATCTTCATCATCAGATTCAATATTATTGTTTCATCACAGATTCATGGACATTCTACAAGTGCATTAGCACAATAATCTTCCATCACAACTTGCAACGATCAAAACCACAACACTGGTTGAAAAAGGAAAGAAAAAGGTTTTAGTTAATAAGTCTACCTGCAGGAGCTAGAGAATATCCTGTGTGTCCACTGGTGCTTGAATGTGATTGACTGTTATTCCTTTTACCTGTTAAAAACCAGACACACTTTAATTACAAACGAATCACGTCTAGTCTCAAGACACAGTAACTAGAATAAAGATGGGAAACACAGCTTGTTTTATAACTTAACTTACCAATCACTCCTTACTTTATAAGAACAATAACGACCACCACAATGACCACGCCCACCACAATCACTGTGAGGAGGATTCCAAGAATGAAACCCAGTGCCATGTCTTCTTTACAGTCTTTACAGCTTCCATCTTAAAGGAGGAACCAAAAGAGAAACAGGGTTATTGATTGTAACTGATCAATAATTGGTAAAAATCAGTGAGACCTGAACTGGAATGGATCATTAAAAACCAGGCACGTCAAACATGTTTTTACTTGGAAGAAAGTTTCATAATTTAATATTTTCTTCATTATTAGAAGATGCTAAAACATCTTTCTCAGGTTTGTCAAGTAATTTGTGTTTAAGTGTTAAAATCTCCCAAAAAGCTTCTGGATGGAGAGATGCACATAGGACTTTCTCTCTTCCACTCATTTTCTGAGCCGCTTGTTCTAATTAGGGTTGTGGGCAGTGCTGGAGTCTATACCAGATCTTATTGAGTGAAAAGTAAGAACAGGTTGCCAGTGCATTGCAGGGCAGATACACACACCTAAAGGGACAATTTAGGATCTCCTATGAATTAGATCAGACTGAACATCATCCCATATAAACACTCAGATACACATGGAGTCTCAGTGGAGAAAATAAAATGAACAGATTTGTGTTGGAGATGTCTGGTTCCATTCAGCACCACTTTAAAGAAATCTGAACCATTTTATGCCAAACCCACACTGGATGAAAGATGAACAACTCATTTTTTAATTATTTGGAAACACAATGGAATTCCTCTTTAATGCTCTTTATATTTTCCATTTTTGAAAACAACTACTTTTTAACAAATCAAATGATCAGGTGTGGATAAAGCACAGATGTAAATCACTCTGGATTAGAATATCTGATAAACGCTTTAATTATTAACAGGACAGCAATAATAAACATAGTCAATAAGAGATTTTGGCAAACATCCAAATACTCACTTGTGTTGATTTTATTGTGCTGTAAATAAATATTCAGCCACTCCACACAATCATTAAGACCTCGTCTTTCATTCCACTGGTCCACCATCTCACTGGCCTCCTTTACTGAGACTGTACACACTTTAGAGGTCCAGTTATAAGAGACTAAATCCTGTCCATCGTAGCCGTATTCATTAACACCATTTAAAGGGACTGAACCGTCCAGGAGCTCTTCCACCTCACAGCCCTGCCTCCACTGAAGAACATGACCATCTGAAGAAGAGGAGAGAACCTGTTATTCCTCCATTACAGACACAGAAATATCCTAAATGTATTTATTCAGCACTAAGAGCTTTACTGCTTCTGTTTCCTCTGAGCTGAAGCTACAGATCTAAACAGTGTCCCCCAAAACAGGTTCAGTCTGGGATCTGAATCCAGTGATTTGATTGGTTTACAGTGACTGACAGTGTAAACAGGGAAAACTCACTAACAGTTTTCTTAACGTCCTTCAGAGTTTAGACGTCCTCAGATCTTTACACTCAGAAGAGATTTAAAATGGCTCATATCATTAATATGGCATCTCTCTTTATTAATGAGTTACAGTTGAAGTTTGTAGTAAAGTGAAAATGCTCACAAAAAATGATCTGATTGTAAATCTACTGCTTCCTCACCAAAATAAAAGAAAAAAAGCCATTTTCTCACCTGAATTATTGTGTCCAAAACTTCTCAGCAGCCTGTGGAGGACCTCGTTTAACCAGTTCCCTTCAGACTTCAGCTTCTCAGTTCCTCTCTTCCAGTAGTTCTCTGGTATCTCCTTCATCCAGTCCTGTTTAGGAGTCCTGACACCATCTCTGCTGTTGTAGGAGTCGATCTGTGTGTCGTTCAGCAGAGTCACTGCTCTGAACTGAAAGATGTTTTCTGAAGATTGGTCAGACTGGAGAGTGTAGAGGTAACACAGAGAGTGTTTATCTGTGGAGAACAGAGGAAGAAGAAGAGAAGATATGAAGTAAGGCTGGATTTACAGTCTCTTAGGACAGAGCTGATTAGATTTCCTATTTGTGGATGAAACTGTTCAGAAACTAAGCAGGGTGTGATCTTACAGTTACATTCACAACATATAGAAGGCGCTCTTATCCAGAGCAACTTCCATCTCTTGATTACAGGGACAGTCCCCCCTGGACCCACTCGGGGTTCAGGGTCTTGCTCAGGAACCCAGTGGTGGTGGAGCTGGAGGTGACTCAAGGGAACTAAACTGCTGAAAAGTGAATCATATTCTGTAGGAACATCCAGCTGTATTTGGGTCGCAGCCAGTGCTGGAGTCTGTCCCAACTCTATCAGAGTAGAAGGCAGGGACACACCGGTCCCAGACACAAGGTGTGGGATTCAAACCTGCAGCCTCTTAGTGGAGGTCCATCCTACCAGTAGAGCAGCAGCACCTCCAGCACTACACACTGAAGCACTATGCTGTGACCGAACATCCTTCCTGGCTTTAGAAGAGTCTCCTCGTTCTTTAAAGATTCTACATGTTATTAGATTGATTAATGGGTTCTGATATTCTTGTCTACATTAAAAAAAATAATTCTGAACAAAATGGCTCAGATTTCTTTAAAAATAAATAAATAAATAAATAAACAATAATAAACTGATGACATCCTCCTTGTGGAAGGTCTTCACCCTTCTTTTTGCAGGTCTTTGGCCGGTTGGAGGAAACCGGAGCTCAGAAAGGAGCCGGACTGTCCCGCCGGGGGATCTAACGAGGACATTCTGATAGACAGAAACACAAACTGTTTCAGACTCTCAGAGAACTTACCTGCACAGACAGTGAGAGGAGAACCCACCGAGAACAGGAGAACCACAGCAGGGACCAGACCCTCAATCTCAATGACAACCACAATTCACCGAGGAGAGAGAGAGAGAGCTTCTGTAAATAAGTGGAAGATTTTATAAAGAACCGCCTTTAAATACAAAAGGGCTGAACCATCAGCGCAGGAGAGGAGAACCGACCAATCAGCGCAGGAGAGGAGAACCGACCAATCAGCGAAGGACAGCATAACCGACGTCAGCGCTGTGGCGGGAGATCCGAAATTAGCGCTGGACACATGGAAATTCAGTGGGACAGATAGAGACAGGAAGAACAGACACAGGTGGAAATGACTCAGTGGTTTGAATGAAAATGTATTTTAACAACACTGATGAATGATAAACAGAACCAGAAACCAGAGCTTAAAGTTACACACATTAAACAGACACACTCATCAGTCCACTGTTGTTATGAATTAATCAAAATGTCAGAAACAGTTAAAGAGTTGTTTGCTGAAACATCCACAGGAATGCTGAGATTGTACCAACAGTGCAGATCCAGTCTTACACCTCAGGACAACCTACTGGTGAGGGATTTGACCCCACGATCTTCTGATCCTCTTGCCAGCTCCCTAACCTCTAGGCCCCTCGTCAACTTCTTAACTCTTTAAAATAATTTTTTTTAAATCATGAGCTCAGTGATACAGAGAGCAGTTCCAGCAGAACATCTGTTCACATCTCTTCACATCTGGAAGCAGCAGAAGGCCTCTCTGAGAGGAGCTTCATGATTGTCATGATTCATGATTCATAGCTTAGGGTAGAAACACACCTGTCTGAATAAAATCTCACCATTCATGGTTTATTTCAGAGTGTAAACCAGGCCACAAGGCTGAGAGAGAATCGATTATAGACCTGAGGGACAGGACTGTGTCAATACAGTCTTCCTCCATCTGACCGTCCACACAGCCTGAATGATCAGGAACAACGGGAACTCCGTTTGGTGTGATTGTTAATAAAATCATCACAGTATTAAACTCTTATCATTTATTATAATAGTCAGACCGACTACTTAACTGACATTTAAAAAGTTTCTACAGATTTTCAATCACTTAAAAGGAGTTAAAATATGTTAAAATAATGTCATAAACACAAACATGTTAATTACAGCACAAATAAATACCTGTTTCCCCGATTTGGCTCAATGATGATCCTGTAATGGAGCCCAAGTCAAGTCAAGTCAAGTAGGATTTTATTGTCATTTCAGCCATATACACAGTACACAAAATAACGTTCCTCCAGGACCCTGGTGCTACACACAGGACAAGACAACATAAGACACAAAAGACACAAAACAGGGCAACAAGTGCAGACAAGACAGACAACAACAGACGGCACGACAGACAGTACATTCATCCGTAAATACATAATGATAATGATAATGGTGGACTGGGTAGATATTGGCGGTTTATGAGTTTAAGAGTCTGATGGCCAGGGGGAAGAAACTATTTCCCATCCTGGAAGTGGAGGCCCGTATGCTGCGGAACCTTTTCCCGGACGGCAGGAGGGAGAAGAGAGTGTGGGATGGGTGGGAGGGATCATCCACAATGCTGGTTGCTTTGCAGATGCAGCGAGTGGTGAAAATGTCCTGTACAGAGGGCAGAGAGATCCCAATGATCTTCTCAGCTGTTCTCACTACCCGTTGTAGGGACTTGCGGTCTAAGACGTTGCAGTTCCCGTACCAGGCAGTAATGCAGCCGCTCAGGATGCTCTCGATGGTTCCTCTCTAGAAGATGGTGAGGATGGAAGGTGGGAGATGGTTCTTTCCTCAGTCTGCTCAGGAAGTAGAGGCGCTGCTGGGCTTTCTTTGTGATGGAGTTGGTGTTGAGGGTCCACGTGAGGTTGTCAGTGATGTGAACACCAAGAAACTTGGTGCTCTGGACCATCTCCACAGGTGAGGTGTTGATAATAATTGGAGTGTGGTCCCGACTGGTCTCCTGAAGTCAAAAACCATCTCTTTAGTCTTGTCCCAGCAGCCTCAGCTTCTCACTCAGGTGCTGAGGGATGATGGTGTTGAATGCTGAACTGTAGTCGATGAACAGCATTCTGACATAACTGTCCTTTCTGTCCAGATGAGAAAGGGCCAGGTGGAGGGTGGTGGAGATTGCATCATCCGTTGAGCGGTTGGGACGATACACAAACTGCAGGGGGTCTAGCGAGGAGGGGATCTGAGCCTTGATGTGCCTTATAACCAGCCTCTCGAAGCACTTCATGATGATGGGTGTGAGTGCGACAGGTACCCCAGCACGCTTGCCGCGTTTCTATTTCCTCTCACACCGCTTCTGATGTCCTCTCAGTCGGCCAGGTACAGCAGGCGATCTCAAGGACTGAAGGCCTGGTCTTCTCAGCACGCCGAGCTCCCGTAGCGTTGTTTGGAGAGTCACTGGAAGACTGATTCCTGAGCTCTAGCAGTGTTTTGCGGTTAAATTTAAGAGCATTCACAGATGTGATGCTCATGTGCAAGTCTTATGGTGAAAAGTAGTCGGATGAAAGACTTTTTTACAGACTTAGCACCAAAGTTTGGACCCCGGAGCGGCCGCTGCGTGTTACCGCGTGTTGCCAACATCTTGGACATCAAGAGCTCAGAACTAACAGTCTCATCTTTGAAAAAAGTGAAAGTGACAACACTTGCCATTGTGAAACGCAGCAAAACACAACGAAATTAATCCTCTGCTTTTCACCCATACACACACGTGCAGCAGTGAGCAGCTATTGAAAGTGCCCGGGGAGTAGTGACGGGAGGGTACCTTGCTCCCTCAGGGTAACCCACTGGCAACCCACCCATTGCTAGCCTCTGCAACTAACCCATGCACACACCGTGCAGCAGTGGGCAGCTATTGAAAGCGCTGCAGTGACGGGATGGTACCTTGCTCAAGGGTACCTCAGGGCAACCTATTGGTGAGGGAATTGAACCCACAATCTTCTGATGCTGGGGCAACTCCCGAACCACTAGGCCACTGCTGCCCCTAGAACTACATTCACAGTAGTGTAAATGTGTGAACCCAGACTCTATAGAAACCCATTTATCACCCTGATGTGTTTAATTCTGTCATGTTCTGAAGACATACTGGACTTTAATAACAGATAACGTGCACAGAACTCATAAACTAAATGTACTAAACAGAACAAGTGTGAAACAGAACAGAAATATACACAAAGATAAGCACACAGAGTGACCAGCGCGTTTGGGCTTACAATACCAGCCCCCAATGAGGCACACCTGGCACCCAATGCCCAGGTGTGCACAATCAGAGCAGGTCACCCTCTACTGGCACAGAACCATTAGAAATTCAGAGAAAAGGGGACAAGTTCATAATAAACCTTTATTCTGTGAAGTAACTGAAAAGCTTTCCATAAAATACCTCAACAACAAAAAAAACTGTATAAAGCTCAAATCTTTTAGATATGACCTGAAACTTTACACATAAAAATAATGCAAATTCTTTTTTTTTTTTTAACACAATCATATTTGAAACACAGTCAGTAAACAAAACAAAAGAAAACAAAAAGAAGTGGTTCAATGAAAAAGCTTCCTGAAATACAGCCAACAACCCAAGGAACAAGATCACCTGAATCATGACTGCAAACCTGTTCATGAGGTCAGGCAAGTTACAGGCAAGTGAAAGTGAAAGTGACAACCCTCGTCATTGCGAGGTCACAGCACAGCACACGGTGAACCACAACAAAACTGGACCTCTGCATTTAACCCATGCAAACACTGTGTAGCAGTGAGCAGCTATTGAAAGGACCCGGGTAGCAGTGACGGGGACGGTAACTTGCTCAAGGTACTCAGGGCAACCTACTGGTGGGGAATCGAACCCACAATCTTCATAATGCAGGTCCAACTCCCTAACCACCAGGCCACTGCTGCAGCAGTGCAGCAGTGAATTCACATCTACAACATCCTGTTCACTTGCTCCTGATCCTGTTCACCCATTGCTCTGAAATGGCTGTCCCAAGCCCTGATGGGCCTTAAGCAGTATGGGATTTGGAGGCCCGTCCACCATGAGAAGGATTTGTCATGTTTATTGCTTCTTCTCTGAATGCAGAGGACTTTAACATCCAAAAACGCCCACATGGACATGAATGTTAAGGCAGCTCAAAATGAGTAAACCCAGAGTTTTAGACAACAAACCCAATAACATGATCGTAAATAAAACCAATCCAAAGTTGGAACATTTCCTCTTTTCTCCTGGGCCCTCTATAGAAATGTGATAAATGTTAAAAGACATAAGAACATTTCTATACAGTATTACTGAATTTTTTCTAAATGTAAGAATTAAAAATGATTTTCATCTGCATTCTTTCATAAACAAGCAGTACTGTTCTTTATGTCTTACAGATCTGGATCAAAATGACAGAAGTTGAGGTAACCGACTAACAAGCTACACTGAATGAAATGAAAGTAGCTCCTCAGATATTGATGTTGAGCGACCTGTCTATCTTCAGATACTGATGTCTTTTAGCTCAGATTGACCAAAGTGAGAGAGCTCAACAGCTGGCACTCTTTCACAGCAGTGGTTCTTCTGAAGTCTCCAGAAAAGCACTAAAACGAACACTGAAGATATGCTCAAGCATTAAAATCATTAATATTAGAGAAATTACACCTCAGAACCTTAGATTTGACTCTAGGGGTTAGTCATGAGCTCCATTCACTCCATTCACTGCTCCACACGCCCATTTTCTAGAAACAAACAGAACAAGAAGATTAAGAAAACAAGAATTCAATCTAAAAACAAAAATTTAAATCCTGTGTTGTTCGCCAACATCTGCAGATTCGGTGTTTATATGTTATTTGCACTAGTCAGTGAAATCAGCTTTAATATTTTTGGCTCATCACAGATTCGTGCTTTAGCAAAATAATCTCCCATCACAACTTCCAACCAACAAAACCACAACACATTAAAATCTAATGTCCACAACAGAAGAATTATAGAGAATATAAGGATAATTCACCCATGAGTGAAACAGATATCACTCCCATTGCCTGAAAAACACAAAAAAGGACAAGAGTGAACATATGTGGTTACGGTATAGAAAGAAACTGCTGAAGATTTTTGAGAAAAACAAACTCTAGTTTCACTCTCATGAATATTAATCTTCACAAAGAGAGCTGCCCTGTAATAACCCTGCACTCTTCACACATTTGGTCCAGCAGTGAGTAGTATTGCAGTAAACTGGTGAAAGAAAAAGGTTTTAGTAAACTAGTTTACCTGCAGGAGCTGGAGAATATCCTGTGTGTCCATTGCTGCTTGAATCTGATCGACTGTTATTTCTTTTACCTGTTAAACAATCAAGAAAACAAGGAGCATTTAAGTTACAAATGAATCACGTCTAGTCTCTTTCTATCTTCAAGACACAGTAACTGGAATAAAGATGGGAAACATAGCTTATGTTTTATAACTTAACTTACCAATCAGTTCTTTCTTTTTAAGAATAATAAGGACCACCAAAGTGACTGTGCTAAATACCATCAAAGTGACCACAATTCCAAGAATAAAACCCAGAGCCATGTCTTCTTTACAGTCTTTACAGCTTCCATCTTAAAGGAGGAACCAAAAGAGTAACTTGGTTATTGATTGTAACTGATCAATAATTGGTAAAAACAGTGAAACCTGAACTGGAATGGATCATTAAAAACCAGGCACGTCAAACAGGTATAATATTAATCACCCCAATCTGAAATGATCGGTGTTGGGAGGGAGCTGTGAGACACAAAACAGTCATAAGATGCTTTTTCTCCCTCCTGGATCTCCACACTCTTCCTCAGCTGGTAGGTTTCATCTTCATTGGGTCGGACTCCTGAGGATGTCAGTAGATGTTCAGGGAGTGAAGTGCGGTACTTCCTCATATTCATTACCACGTCTTTGGGGTAGAAGCCCGTGGCGAGGCAGGTGAGTTTCAGCTTGTTCGGGTCAGTCACTGATTTCGTTGCAAATACATGAACATCTGGTAGAGCTAAAAAACAAACAGAGACATTTTGTTCATTTAAAAACAGATTTATCTAAAGATTTTCACCTGCTGTACCTAACATTCTGGGAAACTGCTTCATTTTATCGGTTTCTTTTTACCAGTGACCTGTATACTTAATAATTAAATGCATTTTGGTGGATATCAGTGCTCAGTTCCAAAAAGTTTACTTATCTAAAAATGAAAACCTGCCATCAGGGCAGAGCCAAGAAAAATTACTGTGATGAACACAAACATTTAATGAAAAAAACATACATTGTTTTTTCAGTGTTTCATCTCCGTAGCCCATGAATTTGGTGAGCCAGTCCACACACTCATTTGTAAGGTACCCCTTGGTGTACTGGTTCAAGATGTCCACACTATCCCATTTCTTCTTGGTCGGCTCAGCAGCTGGAACCGGAGCGATCCATCTCATGTCCTTGTCATCAAAGGAAAGGAACTCTAAACCGTCATAGCTGTACTCATCGATACCTTTCACAAATACTGCACTTCCATCTGACTGTGTGTCGATCTCACATCCGTGTCTCCACTGAAGAACATGAAGATCTGAAATGACATTGATATAAAAACACAGATAAAGATATAATTTTGCACATCAAATAAATTATTTATAAATAATTATAAAGTAAATGGGAAAATTTTTGATTTTGTTAAAGAGAAGAGTGATTAATCACTAACCACTGTTATTGTGTCTCATGCGCTCCATCAGGATTCCCACATTGACCTTGAACCACTGCTCTTTGCTCTTGCGGGACTGGGTGCCTTTGTCCCAGTAATCTGGTTGCATCTTCTCCCTCATCCAGTCCTGCTTAGGAACTTTCACCTGATCTTTACTGCTGTAATAGTCGATCTCCCGGTCATCCAGTAGACCCAGTGCAATGAAATCATAGATTCCTGGAATTTGAAGGTCTTTGGAGAGGGCGGTGTAGATGTAGTACAGTGAGTGTCGATCTGGAGCGAAATTGGTAAAAAGGGAAAGTCTACTTAAAATTTCTATGTATAATCATGAAAATAACAATAGAGTTCAATGTTTAATATAAATAATTACTGCTTTGTCAAATAACCTGCCTAATTTGTCAAATATCACATCCAACAAATGTTCATTATGGCCTGAAGCTTCATCTGTGGCTTTTTGGATTTTGCGCTTTACATTATAAATAGTCTTCACTGCCACCCAAGTGCACAACTAAAGGAATCACTGAGAGAAAAATCCCAAATGAAAACTAAAAACGTGTGTAAGGTTTGGGGAAAACCTTGTGGAAACATGCCTTTTCAAAAGCGAAAGTAAAAGATTTGTGTGTTTACTTGGAAAGAGAGAATAAAAAATGGCGGATTTTCAGTTTTGCCATGTTTGCATGTCAAAATAATTCTACATGAATCAATAATAAATGCCACTGAAGAGCAAAAGTAAAGGGCGGTTTGAGGAACTTCCTCAGATTCATCCTTTCTCTGGTTCACTGTGGTGTTAATGTCCAGAGAGTGTAGATTTAATGAAGTTTAAACACTGTTTGCTGGTCAGATGAGTCAGTATTGGTCTGAACTGTTCAGGAGAAGGTGTTTCTGAGAGCAGGGTCTCTGATGAGAACAAAGTGTCTCAGATGTTCCTCTGAGGCATAATGTTTCCGTGTTTTTGACCTCAGAAGTGCTGAACTCACGAAAAACATGATAATAATGTTTGTAATTCGTTTTAAATATTATATAGATGGGTTTTCGTGTTAACTTTGTCTGGGTGTTGGTAACAGACTCCGCTGACTTTGTTGTGGATAATATTCGGTTTACTTTCGTTTTCAATAATGGCGCAGCTTGAAGAAACTGAAAGACTCAAACCTGCGAGAGTTGAGACGAACACCCCGCTCAGCAGCAGAACACACACCACCGTCGGAAATCCCATCTCTGTGTCTGTTCAGTCCAAAATCACGTCTGTGAACAATTTTGTCGGAAAATAACAACTTCTCCCCTCCTTTCAGCGTCGATTATAGTTTTGCAGTAACACCGCGCTCTCTATTCCCACACAGCCAATAGAAAATCTACGTTCCAATTACGTCATCCGTTGCTGGAAGGTTCACGTTCATTCCCGTCTTTGCAGCATTCTGATTGGCTAAAGTCCACAGTTTACATCGTTTCAGCCAATCAGATCAGAGATATCAAACCCGGGCGCCATCTTTCCCCGAAATGTAGAAGCGAGAGTAAGAAACGCGTCACTCCTTTCAGGGAAGATGTTGGATTTTCAGGTTGTGGTGATTGTGGAGATCCGTACACAGTGACACTTTTTATAAAATAAAACTTAGTAATTTTATACAAGCGTAAAAGAGAAACACTGCTTTGTTGGGAAACTACAATCGAGTCAGAACTGTTCCCAGTGTTGGTGAACGGAAGCAGAGGTCTGAGTGGCCCTCACAGACATGGAATTGTAGTGGAGACGCTGAATGATGTCTGAGATGTTGATTTTCCAGAATCTGGAGACGATTTAGACCCCAAACCGACACTTATGCAGTTCAGACTGTTTCTGCATCATCACCGTCCCACAGAGACACTGATGGGGCAGCAGTGGTGGTCTGGTGTTTAGGGACTAGACTCCAGGATCAGAAGGTTGTGGGTTTGAATTCCAGATCAGTAGATAGTCTTCAGGTACCTTTGAGTAAGGTACCGTCCCATCACTGCTCCCCTGGTGCTTTAAACAGCTGTCCCCTGCTGCATGGTGTGTGTGGGTTAAAAGCAGAGTTTGAATGGTGGTGGTCCAGTGGTAGGGTACATACCTACAGACCTATGGACCAAGCGGCCACAGGTTCAAATCCCACCCCTAGCACTACAACCACAGGGTTCCTGAGGAAAACCCTTTACCCTAAGTCCCTCCAGGGGGGCTGTACCTGTAATCAGGACATGGAAGTCGCTTTGGATAGGAGCGCCTGCTAAATGCTGCAAATGTAAATTGCATTAGGGCCCACTGTGTGCGTTTCACAATGACAAAAATAGTAACTTTCACTCAGAGACAATGGAATATAATATATAATAATATAACTCCACAATACAGCCTAACATTATTTATTTATTTATTACTCTATTATTATTATATTTCTTTGTTAAGAGCCCTGTAAATATGTATATGTATAAATAGCCCTGTATGTATGGATATCTTTCCTTGTTTTTTATATTCTTTCTTTCTTGTTTAACACCCACATTTCTCACTCGTTGTCATGTTTGCCGTTCAGCATGAAAAAAAGGAAGTGGAGGCACAACGCACAGAGAGTAAACAACCATGTGAGTTTATTTGTACACACCAAAACAACAGAATGGTGATTGGACAATTCCGGATTGGCTAGGCTGCCTTAAGTAATCTCTGCTTCAGGTGTTGCAGATCCTGGTGAAATGAGAGAGAGAGAGAGAGAGAGAGAGAGAGAGAGAGAGAGAGAGAGTGAGTGAAAACACGGATAGTGTTCTGGATACTAGGATCGAACTCCGGGTTGTGCCGTGACATTCGTGGGACAATAAATGGTTATTCTATTCTATTATTCTATTCTATTCTATTCTGTGTGCAAAAATATGCAACCCTTTAGCAATTACTAAAATCTGAAAAGAAAGCTTTAAAAAGTTGAAAGAATCGCTGAGTGCTCTTTAAAATGTAATGCTCCTTGGGACATTAGATAACAGCGGTGGCCTAGTGGTTAGGTCGTTGGCCACTTGATCGGAGGATTGGGGGTTCGAACCCCTTCCCAATAGGTTGCCCTGAGGTGCCCTTGAGCAAGGTGCCGTCCCCTTCTCGCTCCTCCCTGCAATGGGCTGGCGACCTGTCCAGGGTGTGTCCCCCGTCCTCGCCCTGTGTGCGCTGGGTTGGACGCCAGCACTCCCCCGCGACCCCGTTTGGGACAAGCGGCAGATAATGGATGGACATTAGATAAAAAAAAATAATATAAAGCAAAAAATAATCTGTTCATAAAAAAATATTGATAATTTAGAGTAAAAACAGATCATTTTTATCATTTTGTGATAAATCCTTGGTGTGTTTCTCAGCTACACTGGAGAAGAAGCTTAATCTTTAGAATCATCTGGATGATAAATGCTCCCCAGGAACTCCGTCTGAAACATAGAGATCGTATCATTGCTCAGCGTTCAACACACTCGTTCAAATATGCAGATGATACCACTGTGGTGGGGCTCATCTCAGATGGAGATGAGACGGCATACAGGGCTGAGGTAGAGAATTTGTCCCTCTGGTGCTCAGAGAATAATCTGTCAATGAATGTCCTCAAAACTAAAGAACTGACCATGGACTTCAGGAAGCACAAGCATTGCCACATCCCTCTGCTAGAAGGCCAGCAGCCATCATAGATGGAGAACATTTAGAAATTGTCACTTCTCTGAAGTTCCTGGGCATCTACATCTCAGCTGACCTATCCTGGAGTCACTACACCAAAGTTCTAGTGAAGAAGGCTCAACAGCGAATATATTTCCTGTGTGTCCTCAGGAAAAACAAGCTGGACAGGAAGTTGCTGCTGGCCTTCTATCACTCTTCCGTGGAGAGTGTACTCACATACTGTTTGGGAGTGTGGTATACGGGTTCCACAGTTGAGAATAGCAAGGCTGTGCAGGGGATCATAAATGCCGCTCAAAAAATTATCGGCTGCCCCTTACCCTCCATATCTGAAATATCCACATCTCCCTGCCGCAATAAAATTAAGGCCATCATTGAAGATTCTTCACATCCCGCCCATCACCTGTTTGAACTGATGCCTTCAGGAAGGCATTATAGATCCATTAAGTCACACACAACTAGATTTAAAAACAGTTTTTTTCCATGGGCCACTCGAACCTTAAACACTCAGTAACTCAATAGCGCCGCCCCCCCCCCCCGCTCCAAACACCACCAACACACATGCACATAGCACCTTAAATATTGCAAATTTAGCTCACCTGGAACTCTTGGAAATTCTTGTTTACTGTGAAATGTTTGTGTTTTTTTATTTATGCGTTTGCTTTTATATTTATATACTTATATATATTTATTTATCCCATTTCTGACATAATCTCTTTTGGGGCAGCAGTGGCCTAGTGGTTAGGGAGTTGCCCCAGCATTGGAAGATTATTCGATTCCCTCACAAGTAGGTTACCCTGAGGTACCCTTGGAGATACCGTCCCCGTCACTGCTCCCCGGGCGCTTTGAATAGCTGCCCACTGCTGCATGGTGTTTGTGTGCATGGGTTAAATGCAGAGGTCCAGTTTTGTTGTGGTTCACGTGTGCTGTGCTGTGACCTCGCAATGACAAGGGTTGTCACTTTCACTTATATTTATATATGTGTTTGTTTTTATATTTTATAAGTGCCTTGAGGTAGGGGAACCACCCCCCACAATTTTGTTGTACATTTGTACAATGACAATAAAGCCTATTCTATTCTATTCTATTCTATTCTACATACACTTACTGGTCACTTTATTAGAAACTCTTAGAGTGATGCCATAAAAAGCAATTTTGGTTCGCTAAAGAACCAAACACCTTTTAGAAGACTTATTAAGCCTTCATGTAGCATAGAGGTTCTTTACCAATGAAAGGGTTCCTGCTAGAGTACTTACATCTCATCAATTTACTGAGACGTTCTTTAAGGAACAAAAGATTTCAGTGAAATCCCAAACAGGTAAATATTAGAAGATAATTCTCAATGGATCGTAGAATGTTAAGGCACCGATACATATATTTATATTTATCAACAGGTTTTGAAATGTATGTAAATTTTGCCACATTTCTACCCAGTCCCATCCAGCTCAGTTCAGAAGGTGTTTTTTTTTGTTTTTATGCCTTTCTATCTGGAATCTGCCCAATTTTGTATTTATAAACTACTTACAGTCTCTCGTCCTGCAGGAGTTTAAGATGATCTAGTCAGCAGTCTCTGCTGTTCCTCTTGTTGAGGTTGATCTTTTGGCTCTTCATTAGGTTTATCAGTATCGTTCTCCTGTAATGGGGTGGAGGCACTAGCATTGTCTGCACTGCCATTTGTTGAACCACTGCTGCTGGCCTCACCTGAAAATGGGGATTACTGTCAGACTCAGTTTACTTTTTGAGAATCTGTAACACTGGCTGGAAAGCCTTACTGTGAAACCGCTTTGTAGGATCCTTTAAAAATTCATACCCCCATATTTTTGTGACAAAAAGTTTCTTGGGTCAGATTTCAACCTGATGACAACAGTGGGAACCGGCAGGTTATTGCATCTATTAAGAATCACAAATCTCAGCAATTCTGCTGTTTATAACCTTGTAATCTGTCCTTTTTCCTAAATCAGTCCTCCTGTTTTCTGTGTTTGTGACAAATCACAAGAACACACAGTGTCTCACTAATGAGAAGCACCACTCTAATGAAGAACCAAAACCTCATGGAACAACTGCAAAACTTCATCCTGCTAAACATGAATCAGTAACAAGCCATGTCCATGAGATGCTATAAATATTATACAATATTGCAAAAATGTATTGGGTATATATTATATTATTAAATAATAATATATATATTATTAAAGCTGAAGCAAAATCTCTTTATTGATCCTTGCACGTCTTTTTGTGTTATAAATATAATCTCTCAGAAAGCTTACATTCTTCCAAAAGCTGAATTCTGCAGACTGTGTGCTCACAGCACTTTCACTAGCTGCTAAAGTCATGAACATCTCAAAAACTGTAGCTGTTTACCTGGAGTAACATTACCAGAGTCAGATGACTGATCAGGTTCAGTTTTAAGGTTTTCTTTGCTGCTGTTGCTTGAGACACTTTCCTTTCCTGAAAAAAAGAAAGACAATCATGTCAGAGCTGAGTCACTTAGGACAAACATTTATTTATTCTTTTTTAAAAGACCTCAAATATGTTTCATATGGAATATTATTACCAGAGTCAGATGACTGATCAGGTTTAGTTTTAGGGTTTTCTTTGCTGCTGTTGCTTGAGACACTCCCCTTTCCTGAAAAAAAGATCATGTTAGAGTACAAATATAAAGTATAAAACCTAAATCATCATCACCTTTAGCTTCTTCAGGTGGATTCATATCAACAATAGTGAGGTCTTGAAAAGAAAAACAGAGTTTATGACTGATGTCAATCATATTGCTTGTACAGATGTATTTTGAATGGTTTTATCATTATGTAATTATCAGGACCGTGAACAAGTCACTGCTTTACATGCCTCAAATCAAGTCTCAATTCCTAAACTGCATCCTTAACAAGACCGAACCCATTTTTGAGTAAAGTTTAGAAGAGCAGTCCACATGCTAGAAATTAGCAACAAAGCTGTTGAAATGTCTTTGGGAACCTGTTTTCAATCAATTGCTCCTTTTTCCACTAGCTTTTCCTAAATCAGTCCTCCTATTTTTTTTTGTTTGTGGCAAATCACAAGAACACACAGTAACAATCCATGTCCATGAGGTGCTATAAATATTAAACAATATTACAAATATTATTTAGTTTAATGCTGAGACACAATCTCTGAAATTTACTGTTAAGGATGTAAAATCTGTGCTTTATCCAAGCCAAAAACATTACTTATTTTGACACATGAATAAGTCTCACATCAGGTTTTACTGGTGCTCTGGTTAAATAAACCAATGAAATGTACTTGCTGATCTGAACTGTCCATAGAATGAGCTCCTGGTTGTAGAGAACTTATACTATGAATTATACTAAGTATAAAACCAAAATTATCATCACCTTCAGCTTCCTTAGTTGGATACACAGCAACATTAGTCAGCTCTTGAAAAGAAAAATAAGAGTTTATTACAGATGTCAGTCATATTGCTTGTAAAGATGTACTTTGAATGCAGTATGAGTCTCAAATCAAGTCTCAATTCCTAAACTGCGTCCTTAACAAGTTCGAACCCATTTTTGAGTAAAGTTTATTAGAGCATTCTACATGCTAAAAATTAACATAACTGTTGCTGTCCGCATTTCCATAACAGGAAGTCACATCTTTGTGGAGTACACAGAAAATGGAGGACGCTGCAGCCACTGAAATGTCTTTGAGAATCTGTTCTCAATCAATTCCACCTTTTTTCCCTGTCCATGATCCACATTCTCCCCCAAAATATGTTTACACCGTCCACAGTGTCGACATACTCTAGTTTTATTCTCATGATGTTAATCTTCACAAAGAGAGCTGCCCTGTAATAACCCTGCACTCTTCATATGTAACCAGGTTAAATTATATGGTCATAATTACACGAAATCTGTTCGGTCCTAAGCAGTTGTT
Source organism: Hepsetus odoe (assembly GCA_017165825.1). Classification (NCBI taxonomy): domain Eukaryota; kingdom Metazoa; phylum Chordata; class Actinopteri; order Characiformes; family Hepsetidae; genus Hepsetus; species Hepsetus odoe. Next base: position 28,041,736 of record CM029372.1, on the reverse strand, counting down.
GCTCTACCTGACTGTGAGGACCTCCAAACCTGTAGTGGCGCTTATTATTAATTACAGCCATTCCTGATCCCTTTTCTTCTTCAGTGGTATCCCCCTTTAAACTCGAGATCTCTCCTTGTCCCCTCCCTCTTTCTACAATTCCCCTGAGGGAGAGGAGCTGGAGTGGGCGCCACACTTATTTAAAGGTGTCTGTCTCTATTGTGTACCGTCAGAATAAAAGGAGAAAGCCCAAGGAGACTCTTGTGTCGTGTCCAAAATCACGCAACGCAGAAGTGGACCGGTCACACTTGGTGCCGTTCGACCTGTCACATTGTGACTTGGAGATCTCTCTGCTCCTACGCTGCTGCTGCTGCGCGGCCCTCCCCCTCCCCACACTGCGCTCTGACTCTCACGTTGTTTTGTCCTGTGTCACGAGGCTGGTTGTGAGCGGTGTGTTGCATCTTGACTCGCAGGCCACGCTATCCTTAGCAGGGTAAAGGGCAAGTACACCCCCCCAAAAAAAAAAACGCTTGGGTAATGCCGTACATATTGTGATATGTATGTAGGTATGTACGATATTGTCGGCGGGAATTGGTAAACAAACCTGAGTTTTTAGTTTTTTTGTGAAGTGTATTTCTCACTGTATGATGATATCCTCCTTGGTCCACTATGTTTGGTGAGGAATCGGTGGGTAATACTATGCCTGAGCGATGCTGTGTGGGGGACAGTGTAACTCCTGGTTTGGGGAGATGGTAGTAAGATTGCTTCACTGTGTATTGGGAGGGGTAGGTCAGTAGTCCCTAGTGTTGGTATCTACACAGTAGACCAGTCAGTGATGCTCCCACCACTAGTACCTGCAGCCAGCTCCACGCCAGTCGTTCAGAAACACCACACACCCGCTCAGGCTGTCACTACTGAGATGTTGGGTGATTTGATTGCTGATTTGGCAAAGCGAATTGAGGAAAATATCACATCCTCCATTAACTCCGTGCACCAGCCAGTCCACACTCAGCCACAGCCTCCCCAGAAGGTACTCTCCAGTTGCGGTGACCAGTCCCAGCTAAAGGTTGTCGTTCAGGCAGACACCAAAGCTCCACCATACTTCAAGAGTGACCACATAGATTTATGATGAGGTGATGAGATGCTATCTGCACAGAATTAACTGTGGCACATATGAAGAAATATTTACCCTGTTAATGTCTAGACTGACCAGCAAAGCCAGAGACGTGGTCAAGGTGTCACTTGAAAAGCAACCAGCATTGTGGATGATCCCTCCCACCCATCCCACACACTCTTCTCCCTCCTGCCATCCGGAAAAAGGCTCTGCAGCATACGGGCCTCCACTTCCAGGGTGGGAAATAGTTTCTTCCCCCTGGCCATCAGACTCTTAAACCGCTAATCTCTCCTCATTCCATCACTATCTATTTATTTATGTCTCGTTAAACAAAAAATTGCACTCTGCACTTTAACAATAACGCTGCTCCGCCACACTGTTACACTGCAATCAACCTGGGCTGCTTTGTTCTAGAGCACTGCGGCCCTCTTACGGATGAATGTACTGTCTGCTGTGCTGTCTGTTGTTGTCTGTCTTGTTTGCACTTGTTGCCCCGTTTTGTGTATTATGTTGTGTCTCGTGTCTTATGTTGTCTTGTGTCTTGTGTGTAGCACCAGGGTCCTGGAGGAATGTTATTTCGTTTCAATGTGTACAGTGTATATGGCTGAAATGACAATAAAATCCTACTTGACTTGACTTGGCTGCTGTTCTGAGTTGAGTGGAAATGCTTATTGCTGCAGCGTTTGACATACTTATATTCAGTGACTTGACATATTCCAGCATGCCAATGAAAGACTTCTACAATACCGTGCCACGGACTGGTGAGAATGCCATGGACTACTGGATCCGTTTGAACAAGTCTATTGATGCTGCTGATGAGCTGACGAGGGAAGCTGGTTGAAGACCCCAACAATGAAGTTGTCGGTTTGTTTATTAATCCCTGTCCTGATCCCAGTCTCGCTTTGTCTTTCCAACTGAAGGCTCCTGAGGAGTGGACTGCAGCTGAGGTTCAGAACCATCTAGACAGCTATGTGAGGAAGATGAAACAGTCTAGTGTGTCGTCTTGAAATACAGAATGTTTGACCGAGCCATATCAGCGTCCTGTTGCTGTTCACTGCCAGTCGCACCCCAATGCTACCCAAGCTGTCTCAGAAACTCACGGTCCTAACCCCAATCCTAAGCCCTCTGGTTCTCCTCCCTTGTTTCCTGATCATGACACACTCCCATCCCCTTCAGTTTCCAGCCCTCTAGCAGCTGAGCCAGGTACTCAACAGGTAGCAATTTTTGACAAAGTACTGTCACTATGCACTGCATCACTAGCCACACAAGTGTCTCTCACAGCCTAGACGTCCTCATGGCCATCACAGTGCTCATCTTCCGACATGTAGAGTTTGTGGCTCGTACAGGCTATGCCACAACTGCTTTGATCCTGGACACATGAAGCGTGAATGTCCTAAGACCCACCGAATCCTGCATAGATCAGTGCCTTCTCCCACCAATGCTACTTTAAACTAGCCAGCCCATGCGATGAGAGGGGCAGCATGGGCAGAGTTGATGAAACCCTCACAAGTATGACCGATCCGCAAACCGTATATGTTAACTGTTGCAGTGGCCTCCCTGAAGGAAAGACCGTTATTGTGGGGTGACAAAGAGTTGAAGGAGCGAATGAGTTGTTTTATGCTCCAGTGTCTGTCAGTGACCAGTGCTCTCTGAGAGGGATGCTTGATTCAGGGAGTATGTCATGCACATTGAGTGAGGAAGCGGTTTGGAAGCTGAGAGCTGCTGGTGTTGTTTTAATTCCTCAGCATGTTCCAGAAAATGTGGCGCTAGTTGGCTGTGGTGGCCTTCTCACACAACCCAAATGCATTTATGACTTGGATATTGAAATTTATGGGTCTAGGTTTGTTGTACCAACATTTGTGGTTCCTGGACAAAGGGATGAACTCATTGTGGGGAGCAATGTGCTACAGCCCACCATTCAGAAGATGAAGGCTGAAACTAAGTACTGGGAGCTTGTTAACTCCAGTTACACTGGGACTGAATGCGAAGACTTTCTGCAGTTGCTGAGCTGTATCTCGTGGTGGTCAGGTCCAGTGATGCCAGACAAGATCAGCACAGTTGGGTTGCGACAGGCTATCACTCTATTGCCACAAAAAGAATATGTAGTTTGGGGAAAGCTGCCACCATCTGTTGTTGTCTCTCCAGGGAGCACTGTCTTCGTAGAACCTACATCAGCCCGTTCCACACCGAAAAACATTATGGTGGGGCGCATTATAACACCCATGTGGGGAGATTGTTGGGTTCTGATGAAAGTTCTTAACCCCACACAAAGCCCTGTGACACTGCGCCACAATGGCAAGATTGCTGACATCTTTCCTTGTGCTGCTGTGGAGGATCTGCCCATTGCTCAGGATCTCTGATTGACCAGCATACTAGTTCCACCCTCTCATCAGGCACTGAGCCTGCTTCGGTGCAGCTCCTTAAAGACTGTGGGTTGGCCGAAATTGACATTGAGGGCTGTGAAGATGTGTCAGATGAGTGGAGGAGAAAATTGACCGAACTTGTGTTGACTTACCAAGATGTGTTCTCTAAAGACAAGCTGGACTGTGGGGAGGTGAAGGATTTTGTCCATCGTATCCACATTACTGATGACTGTCCTTTCAGGCTTCCATACCGCAGAGTCCCTCTGGCCCACTATCATAAGTTGAGAGAGGTGCTGTCAGACATGGAGATGAAGGGCATCATTAGGAAGTCCATCAGTGAATATGCATTGCCACTGGTGGTGGTCTGGAAGAAGTCAGGGGACTTAAGGATATGCACTGACTTCCGCTGGCTCAGCGCCAAAACTGTTAAGGATGCTCACCCGCTACCCCATCAGGCTCACTGTCTTGCCGCCCTTGGTGGAAATGCCTTCTTCAGCACCATGGACCTCACCTCAGGATTTTACAACGTCCCCCTCCATGAGTCTGACAGGCGATACACAGCCTTCACTACACCTCTTGGCCTGTACGAGTATAACAGACTTCCCCAGGGCCTATGCAACAGTCCAGCTTCCTTTATGCGGATGATGCTCAGCATATTTGGTGACTTGAACTTCTCCAGTCTGCTTCGTTATCAAGTCAAGTTAAGTTATCTTGATGACTTGCTGGTTTTTGCACCTTCAGAAGAGGAGTCCCTCAAATGACTGGAGATTGCTTTCTCCTGCCTGAGAGCCAACAATCTGAAGCTGGCACAGAAAAAATGTTATTTATTCAGGCGCTCTGTGAGATTTCTGGGTCATGTAGTGGCTGCTGACGGTGTTTCAGTCGATCAGGATAAAGTGGGGAATATCACCAGTTTCCGGAAGGAGGACCTCATGAATACCGATGGTTGTACCCCGTCCCAAAAGAAAGTGAGATCCTTCCTTGGCATGGTGATGTTTTACCAGCATTTCATTCCAGGATGCTCTCATGTTGCAAAGCCACTCTTTGCTTTGACAGCTGGTAAGAAAAGTAGGACTAAAGGCTGGCATGGGCGAGGGAAACCCGGAACCTTTCGGGAGCTGACCCCTCAAGACTGGACTCCTTCTTAGGAGAAGGCATTTGAGGAACTCAAGAGTGCACCCCTCAGCTGTGTGGTGCTGGCTCATCCTGATTTTGAGAGGCCATTTATCTTTTCCACCGATGCTTCCGTGGATGGCCTAGGGGCCGTTTTATCCCAGATACCAGCTGGTGAGGAGAGAGCAAGACCTATAGCCTTTGCTAATAAGTCTCTCAGCCACAGCCAAGCCAAATATCCAGCACACAGACTTGAGTTTTTGCTCTGAAGTGGGCTGTGTGTGATAAGTTCAGTTACTGGCTTAAGGGTCATCAATTCACTGTCTGGACTGATAACAATCCTCTTACATACATCCTGACTAAGCCAAAGCTGGTGAGCAGCGCTGGGTCTCTAAGCTTGCTCCATACTGCTTCGAGATCAGGTGTGTTCCTGGCAGGCTGAACATCGTGGCAGACACCCTAAGTAGGGACCCGTTTGTGAAACTGGGTGGTGGTGGTCTAGTGGTAGGATACTTGCCTATGGACCAATGGCTCAAGAGGTCCCAGGTTCGAATCCCACCTCTAGCACTACCATCACTGGGTCCCTGAGCAAGACCCTTAACCCTGAGTGTCTCCAGGGGGACTGTCCCTGTAATTAGGACATGTAAGTCGCTCTGGATAAGAGCGTCTGATAAATGCCATAAATGTAAATGGAAACTGTTGGCCTAACGCCTCCTATCAGAGCCCTACTCTGGGTTGTTAAAGCAAGTCTGTGATGTGAAGGATGCCAGCGTTCAAGATGCTTTCTGTTTGACTTGCCAACCTCAGTCAATACAGGGCACCGCTGTCTCTGCTGCTGGAGTGTATTTATGTCGACGGATGATGTCTCCTCCCTTATGTCCTCCATCAGCGAGTGGGAGTCTGCTTTTTGCCAGCGTGCAACATCCCTCGCTGGTCACCTAACCTTCATCAGTTCACCTGCTTGCGATCCATCTCATGCGATGTCCCATGCTGAGCTCCTGTCTCACCAAACAGGAGACACTGTAATCTCTAGGGTTGCCCACTATGTTGAACGCAAGTGCAGGCCCTCCAGGCGTGAGCAGTACAATAAGAATACACCGACATACACTGAGGCTTCTGAGGCAATGGGATAAGCTCACGTTTCTTAATGGCATCGTCTACAGAGCTGTGAAAGACCCCCTGAACAAACACAAAAGATTTCAGTTTGTGGTGCCTGACTCCTTAAAACAAATGGTGCTGTCCGGCGTTCGTGACAGTGCTGGTCATCAAGGTCAACCCCGCACACTCTCCTCAGCTCGTCAGCGTTTCCTCTGGTATAATACGGAGAAGCATGTGCGCAGTCATGTGAGAAACTGTCACAGGTGTATCCTCAGCAAAACCCCAGAGCCGGCAGCTAGAGCCCCTTCGGAGAGTATTAAGACCAGTGTTCCATTGGAACTTGTGTGCATAGACAGCTGAGGACAACAACAACAAATCTGTGAATGTCCTAGTGATTACTGATCACTTCACAAAGTTGGCACATGTATTCCAATGTAAAGACCAGACAGCCAAGGTAAACAGCTCTAGGATGGATTCTTCTGTGTGTATGGCTTCCCTCAGCGCATTCACTCTGACCAGGGAGCTAATTTTGAGAGTGAGCTGCTTGCAGAGCTTCTGTTGTTGAGTGGTGTTGTTAAATCGCACACTTCACCTTACCACCCTATGGGGAACGGTACCACAGAGCGATTCAATCGCACCCTAGGCAACATGTTACATTCCCTTCCTCCGAGAGCTAAGCAGAAATGGCCCCAGATGATTCAGGCCATAACCTTTGTTTACAACTGTACTGCACACGAAACCACAGGCTTTGTGCTTGTTTAAGCTCAGTGGAGCAGAAACACCAGTCTGCCCAATACAACAAGAAGGCTAGGGGACTTCCTCTTTCCTTGGGTGACCAGGTGCTGGTGGAGAACAAGGGAGCTAGAGGTAAATGGAAGCTCTCCGACAAAAGGGAGCCTGCTGTCTACACAGTAGTGGACTTGGAACCTGCCCTTCATATCTACCGCATCATAGATAGAGAAGGATATGAGGGCGTGGTGCATCTCAACCTGCTCTTGCAAGTTAACTTTCTGCCCGTGGGTATGTCATTGGATGAAGACGCTACCCAACCTCCTGGGAGTGTAGTCACTGACCCCCTTGAGTCTGATCTGCATGGGACTATGGCGTCATTTGTGAACACAGGTGCTGCAATGGCCGACACCTGTATTGTTGATTCTGTCTCCTGCATCAGTGGGAGTGATGACCGTACGCTATCATGGATTCATCAGCTGTCCACCACGGACCCTGACATAGATGCCGTTCAGTGGACCCAGCCAGTGGTGAGTGCTCCTGACCTGGGTGGACTGGCTATTGCCTCCGCAGACTCCCCTGCTGAGTCTTTTTACCAATTGCCCTTGTTTTATTTGAAACTGTATAATTCAGTCACAGGATCTTTTTTTGTCAGCCTGTGAGTACTGATTGTTTTATGGTTTTATGGCCAGTTAGTGTGGTGTAAAAGGCACCCCATTTTATCTATAGAGTGTTCTGGGATTCTGCTAGGTGCCAAGCAGTTACCTTGCCTCTTATCCTCTTTGGTGGAAGCATCATTGCTGATATAATTCACTGTATCTGTGAAGTGAATTTGTTTGTGGCCAGTGTGCTTGTTATGGGTGTTTTGTTTTTTTTGTTTCTTTATTTTGGGGACCTTTTGGGATTATGTGTAATTCTTGGGGGGTGAATGTAACCAGGTTAAATTGTATGGTCATAGTTACACAAAATCTGTTAGGTCCTAAGCAGTTGTTGCTCTACCTGACGGTGAGGACCTCCAAACCCGTAGTGGAACTTATTATTAATTACAGCCACTCCTGATCCCTTTTCTTCTTCTGTGGTATGCCCCTATAAACTTGGGATCTCTCCTTGTCCCCTGCCTCTTTCTACAATTCCCCCGAGGGAGAGGAGCTGGAGTGGGCGCCACACTTATTTGGAGGTGTGTGTCTCTATTGTGTACCGTCAGGTAGGTCAAAAAGTGCTTGACTGTATACTGTTTTAAATGTATATTTATCTCCATATATACATATATAAGTGCATACGTGCCACTTTGGCTCGCGCTCTTTCTACAATTCCCTGATGAAGAGGAGCTGGAGTGGGCGCCACACTTCTTTGGAAGTGTTTGTCTCTATTGTGTACCGTCAGAATAAAAGGAGAAAGCCCAAGGAGACTCCCGTGTCATGTCCCAAAAATCACACAACGCAGAAGTTCACCGGTTACACATACATTTGGTCCAGCAGTGAGTAGTATTTCAGTAAACTGGTGAAAGAAAAAGGTTTTAGTAAACTAGTCTACCTGCAGGAGCTGGAGAATATCCTGTGTGTCCATGGCTGCTTGAATCTGATCGACTGTTATTTCTGTTACCTGTTAAACAAACACAAGAAAACAAGACGCATTTAAATTACAAATGAATCACATCTAGTCTCTTTCTATCTTCAAGACACAGTAAATGGAATAAAGACGGTAAACACAGCTTCTGTTTTATAACTTAACTTACCAATCACTCCTTTCTTTATAAGAACAATAACGACCACCACAGTGACCACGCCCACCACAATCACTGTGAGGAGGATTCCAAGAATGGAACCCAGAGCCATGTCTTCTTTACAGTCTTTACAGTTTCCATCTTAAAGAAGGAACCAAAAGAGAAACTTGGTTATCGATTGCAACTAATCAATAATTTGTAAAATCAGTGAAACCTGAACTGGAATGGATCATTAAAAACCAGGCACATCAAACAGGTATAATATTAATCACCCCATTCTGAAATGATCGGTGTTTGGAGGGAGCTGTGAGACACGAAACAGTCATAAGATGCTTTTTCTCCCTCCTGGATCTCCACACTCTTCCTCAGCTGGAAGGTTCCATCTTCATTGGGTCGGACTCCTGAGGATGTCAGTAGATGTTCAGGGAGTGAAGTGCGGTACTTCCTCACATTTATTACCACGTCTTTGGGGTAGAAGCCCGTGGCAAGGCAGGTGAGTTTCAGCTTGTTCGGGTCAGTCACTGATTTTGTTGCAAAAACATGAACATCTGGTGGAGCTAAAAAACAAACAGAGACATTTTTTTCATTTAAAAACAGATTTATACAAAGATTCTCACCTGCTGTACCTAACAGTCTGGGAATCTGCTTCCTCTAAGACATTTCACCGGTTTCTTTTTACCAGTGACCTGTATACCTAACAGTTAAATGCATTTTGGTGGATATCAGTGCTCAGTTCCAAGAAGTTTACTTATTTAAGAAGAAAAACCTGCCATCAGGGCAGAACCATGAAAAATGACTGTGATGAACACAAATATTTAGTGAAAAAAGACGTACAATGTTTTTTCAGTGTTTCTTCTCCGTAGCCCATGAATTTGGTGAGCCAGTCCACACACTCATTTGTAAGGTACCCCTTGGTGTACTGGTTCAAGATGTCCACATGATCCCATTTCTTCTTGGTCGGCTCAGCAGCTGGAACCGGAGCGATCCATCTCATGTCCTTGTTATCAAAGGAGAGGAACTCTGAACCATCATAGCTGTACTCATCGATACCTTTCACAAATACTGTGCTTCCATCTGACTGTGTGTCAATCTCACATCCGTGTCTCCACTGAAGAACATGAAGATCTGAAATTACATGGATATAAAAACACAGAAAAAGATTTAATTTTGCACATTAAAAATACATAATTATAAAGTAAATGGGAAAAGTTTTGATTTTGTTTAAGAGAAGACTGATTAATCACTAACCACTCTTATTGTGTCTCATGCGATCTATCAGGATTCCCACATTGACCTTGAACCACTGCTCTTTGCTCTTGCGGGACTGGGTGCCTTTGTCCCAGTAATCTGATTGCATCTTCTCCCTCATCCAGTCCTGCTTAGGAACTTTCACCTGATCTTTACTGCTGTAGTAGTCAATTTCCCGGTCATCCAGTAGACCCAGTGCAATGAAATCATAGATTCCTGGAATTTGAAGGTCTTTGGAGAGGGCGGTGTAGATGTAGTACAGTGAGTGTCGATCTGGGGTGAAATTGGTAAAAAGGGAAAGTCTACTTAAAATTTCTACACAGCAATGTATAATCATGAAAATAACAACAGAGTTTAATGTTTAATATACATAATTACTGCTTATTAACCTATTAAACTAATTAACCTGCCTAATTAGTCAAATATCACATACAACAAATGTTTATTATGGACTGAATCTTCTTCGTTTAAACACTGTTTGCTGGTCAGATGAGTCAGTATTGGTCTGAATTGTTCAGGAGAAGGTGTTTCTGAGAGCAGGGTCTCTGATGAGAACAAAGTGTCTCAGATGTTCCTCTGAGGCGCCATGTTTCCGTGTTTTGACCTCAGAAGTGCTGAACTCACGAAAAACATGATAATAATGTTTGTAATTCGTTTTAAATATTATATAGATGGGTTTTCATGTTAACTTTGTCTGGGCGTTGGTAACAGACTCCGCTGACTTTGTTGTGGATAATATTCGGTTTACTTTCGTTTTCAATAATGGCGCAGCTTGAAGAAACTGAAAGACTGAAACCTGCGAGAGTTGAGACGAACACCCCGCTCAGCAGCAGAACACACACCACCGTTGGAAATCCCATCTCTGTGTCTGTTCAGTGCAAAATCACGTCTGTGGACACTTTTGTCGAAAAATAATCACTTCTCCCCTCCTTTCAGCGTCGATTCCAGCTTTACAGCAACACCGCGCTCGCTATTCCCACACAGCCAATAGAAAATCAGCGGTCCCAATTACGTCATCCGTTGCTGGAAGGTTAATTTTCATTCCTGTCCTTGCAGCATTTTGATTGGCTAATAATCCAACTCTTACAATGTTTCAGCCAATCAGATCAGCGAAATCTAACCCGGGCGCCATCTTTCCCCGAAATGTAGAAGCGAGAGTAAGAAACAGCGCCGTCACTCGTTTTTGGGAAGATGTTGGATTTTCAGGTTGTGGTGATTGTGGAGATCCGTACACAGTGAAGCATTCTTTCAAATAAAACTTAATAATTTTATACAAGCGTAAAAGAGAAACACTGCTTTGTTGGGAAACTACAATCGAGTCAGAACTGTTCCCAGTGTTGGTGAACGGAAGCAGAGGTCTGAGTGGCCCTCACAGACATGGAATGGTGGTGGAGACGCTGAATGATGTCTGAGATGTTGAATTTTCAGAATCTGGAGAAGATTTTGACCCAAAACTGACACTGATGCAGTTCAGACTGTTTGTGCATAATCACCGTCCCACAGACACACTGATGGGGTAACAGTGGCCTGGTGTTTAGGGACTAGACTCCAGGATCAGAATGTACGTTTCACTGGGACTCACGGTGTGCGTTTAATAATGCCAAAATGGTAACTCGGACGTCTGGTTCCATTCACTACCTACTCAGGAGGATCTCAGTCATTTAATTACTTCCTAACAAGCTTCATAAATTCAGTACATACACAAACTTACACTGAATAAAAAATCAGACGGACGCATAAAAAAAAAACAGACTGCACAAAAAAATATAACATTTTTAATCAAATACATTTAAATCACTGACCATAGGATAAAAATAACATCTTTTTAAATTCTAAACTCATCAAACTACACAATTAACAGAACAGAATTGAATAAGAGAAATCAGGTTTCCAATGAAGAGCTGTAACAAGTGTTCAAACACCAGAATTTCCTGTTATTTTCTCACCTGTTTATAACAATTGTTACAGCTTCTGACACTGTGTGTATTAGCAGTTGACTTTTACACCTGCAGTGTAAGAAGGAACGCTACCGTAGGTCATTCTTACCGGCAGCTATCAGACTCCACAATACAGCCTAACATTATTTATTTATTACTCATTTATTATTATTATTATTATTATTATTATTATTATTATTATTAATATTATTATAGTATTATTATTATTATTATATGCTCCCTGTATATATGGATATCATTCCTTGTTTTTTATACTTTCTTTCTTGTGTAAGAGCCCTGTAACACCCAAATTTCTCACTCGTGGGATAATAAATTGTTATTTTATTCTATTCTATTATTCTATTCTATTCTGTTATGTGTGCAAAATATGCAACCCTTAGTCACCACAATTACTAAAATCTGAAAAGAAAGCTTTAAAAAGTTGAAAGAATCCCTGATGCTGAGTGCTCCTTAAAATATAATGCTCTTTGGGACATTAGATAAACAAGTAATATAAAGCAAAAAGCAAAAAACATCTGTTTATAAAAAAATAGAGATAATTTAGATTAAAACAGAAGAGAAACTGTGCTATCGATTCATTTTGTAATAAATCGCTGGTGTGTTTCTCAGCTACACTGGAGAAGAAGCTTAATCTGTAGAATCATCTGGATGATAAATGCTCCCTAGGAACTCTGTCTGAAACACAGAGATTGTGTCATTACATACACTTACTGGCCACTTTATTAGAAGCTATTAGAGTGATGCCATAAAAAGCACTTTTGCTTCCCAAAAGAACCAAACACCTTTTAGAAGACTTATCAAGCCTTCATGTAGCATAAAGGTTCTTTGCCAATTAAAGGGTTCCATCTATAGTCTTTTTCTCATCTATTCACTGAGATGCTCATTAAGGAAATAAAAATTTCAGTGAAATCCCAAACATGATAATTATCTTCTAATATTTACAAGGGATTGTAGAATGTTAAGGTACCAATAAATATATTAATATTTACCACCTTCTGTAACTCTTCCCACATTTTTACCCAGTCCCATCCAACTCAGTTCAGAAGATATTTTTGGTTTTTATGCCTTTCTACTTAAACTACTTACATTCACTTACAGTCACTCATCCTGCAGGAGTTTAAGAAGAACCAGTCAGCAGTCTCTGCTGTTCCCCTTGTTGAGGTTGATCTTTTGCCTCTTCATTAGGGTTATCAGTATCATTCCCCAGTAACGGGGTGGAGGCACTGATGCTGTCTGCACTGCCATTTGTTGATCCACCGCTGCTGGCCTCACCTGAAAATGGGGATTACTGTCAGACTTTTTGAGAATCTGTAAAAATGAAAAAAGCTTACATTCTTCAAAAAGGTGAATTTTGCAGACTGTGTGCTCACAGCACTTTAAATTGCTGCTAAAATCATGAACATCTCAAAACCTTTAGCTGTTTATCAGAAGTAACATTACCAGATTCAGAGGATTGATCACTTGAGACACTCCCCATGTCAGAGTTGAGTCACTTTGGACATACATTTATTTATTCCTATTATTTATTCTTTATATAAAAGACCACAAATATGTTTCATATAGAATATTATTACCAGAGTCAAAATCAGCAGGTTTAGGCCCTGGAGGAGAATTCAATAAAATGAGGATTAAAATGAGTAACAAATACTCAGTTTTATTTATTTTTAAATAATCCTAACATTGTATAGATTACTGTGCTATTTCTGTGATGTACACAATTCAAATTCAGTCAAATCAAGTAAAAAAAATGTTTTAAACAGAAAACAATACTTTTTCACTGTTCTTACACAAGGATTGGAAGAATCAAATCCAAAATTACTTTTTCAGAAGTACTGAACTTGTGGAGTACTTATACTATGAATTTGGAAGTATAAAAATTATTACAGATGTCAGTCATATTGCTTGTACAGATATACTTTGAATGGTTTTATCATTATGTAGTTATCAGGAATGTGAACAAGTACGAGTCTCAAATCAAGTCTCAATTCCTAAACTGTGTCCTTAACAAGTCTGAACCCATTTCTGAGTAAAGTTTAGTAGAGCATTCCACATCTAAAAGTTAACAACATAACTGTTGTTATCTGCATTTTCATAAAAGGAAGTCACATCTTTGTGGAGTAGATGGAAAACAGAGGACGCTGCAGCCACTGGCATAAACTCCAGAAATGTCTTTGGGAACCTGCTTTCAATCAGTTCCACCTTTTTTCAGTAGCTTTTCGTAAATCAGTCCTCCTGTTTTCTGTGTTTGTGACAAATCACAAGAACACACAGTGTCTCACTGATGAGAAGCACCACTCTAATGAAGAACCAAAACCTCATAAGGAAGAACTTTAGAACTTCATCCTGCTAAACATGAATGAGTAACAAGCCATGTCCATGAGGTGCTATAAATATTATACAATATTACACATATTATTGGGTATAAAATATTAAAGCTGAAGCACAATCTCTTTATTAATCCTCTAGTTAAATAAACCAATGAAATGTACTCGCTGATCTGAACTGTCCATAGAATGAGCTCCTTGGCTCACTCTGAAAATATCCAGTAATACTGGAAGTCTTGCACATCTTTTTGTGTTATAAACATAATCTCTTGGAATGCTTAAATTCTTCAAAAAGCCGAATTCTGCAGATTGTGTGCTCACAGCACTTTCACTAGCTGCTAAAATCAGGAACATCTCAAAACCTTTAGCTGTTTACCTGGAGTAACGTTACCATAGTCAGATGACTGATCATGCTCAGTTTTAAGGTTTTCTTTGCTGCTGTTGCTTGAGACACTCCCCTTTCCTGATAAAAAGAAAGACAATAATGTCAGAGCTGATTCTCTTAGGACAAACATTTATTTATTCTTATTATTTATTCTTTATATAAAAGACCTCAAATGTGTTTCATATGAAATATTATTACCAGAGTCAGATGACTGATCAGGTTCAGTTTTAAGGTTTTCTTTGCTGCTGTTGCTTGAGACACTCCCCATTCCTGAAAAAAAGAAAGAAAATCTTGTTAAAGTACAAGTATAAAGTATAAAACCTAAATCATCATCACCTTAACTTCTTCAGGTAGATTCATATCACCAATAGCGAGGTCTCGAAAAGAAACACAGGGTTTATTACTGATGTGAATCATATTGCTTGTACAGATTTAATGCTGAAGCACAATCTCTGATATTTACTGTTAAGGATGTAAAATCTGTGCTTTATCCAAACCAAAAACATTACTTATTTTGACACATGAATAAGTCTCACATCAGGTTTTATTGGTGCTCTAGTTAAATAAACCAATGAATTGTACTCGCTGATCTGAACTGTCCATAGAATGAGTTCCTGGTTGTAGAGAACTTATACTATGAAGTTAAAAGTATAAAACCTAAATTATCATCACCTTCAGTTGCAGGTGGATTCACAGCAACACTTGTCAGGTCTTGAAAAGAAAAACAGAGTTTATTACAGATGTCAATCATATTGCTTGTACAGATGTATTTTGAATGGTTTTATCATTACGTCATTATCAGAACTGTGAACAAGTCACTGCTTTACAAGCCTCAAATCAAGTCTCAATTCCTAAACTGCATTCTTAACAAGACCGAACCCATTTTTGAGTAAAGTTTAGAAGAGCATTCCACATGCTAAAGGTTAGCAACATAACTGTTTAAACGTCTTTGGGAACCTATTTTCAATCAATTCCACCTTTTTCACTAGTTTTTCCATTTGTGTTTGTGTCCAATCACAAGAACACAGTGTCTAATGAGTAACAAGCCATGTCCATGAGGTGCTATAAATATTAAACAATATTACAAATATTTTTTGGTTTAATGCTGAAGCACAATCTCTGATATTTACTGTTAAGGATGTAAAATCTGTGCTTTATCCAAACCAAAAACATTACTTATTTTGACACATGAATAAGTCTCACATCAGGTTTTATTGGTGCGCTAGTTAAATAAACCAATGAAATGTACTCGCTGATCTGAACTGTCCATAGAATGAGCTCCTGGTTGTAGAGAACTTATACTATGAAGTTATAAGTATAAAACCTAAATTATCACCTTCAGTTGCAGGTGGATTCACAGCAACACTTGTCAGGTCTTGAAAAGAAAAACAGAGTTTATTACAGATGTCAATCATATTGCTTGTGCAGATGTATTTTGAATGCAGTATGAGTCTCAAATCAAGTCTCAATTCCTAAACTGAGACCTTAACAAGTTCAAACCCATTTTTGAGTAAAGTTTATTAGAGCATTCTACATGCTAAAAATATTATATATAACATAACTGTTGCTGTCCGCATTTCCATAGCAGGAAGTCACATCTTTGTGGAGCACAGAGAAAATGGAGAACGCTGCAGCCACTGCATCGACTCCAGAAATGTCTTTGGGAACCTGTTTTCAATCCATTCCATCTTTTTTCACTGTCTATGATTCACATTCTCCCCCAAAATATGTTTACACCGTCCACAGTGTCGACAAAGTTTCACTCTCATGAATATTAATCTTTACAAAGACAGCTGCCCTGTAATAACCCTGCACTCTTCATATATTTGGTCCAGCAGTGAGTAGTATTGCAGTAAACTGGTGAAAGAAAAAGGTTTCAGTAAACTAGTCTACCTGCAGGAGCTGGAGAATATCCTGTGTGTTCATTGCTGCTTGAATCTGATCGACTGTTATTTCTGTTACCTGTTAAACAAACACAAAACAAACAAACCTCATTTAAATTACAAATGAATCATGTTTAGTTTCTTTCTATCTTCAAGACACAGTTACTGGAATAAAGACGGTAAGCACAGCTTCTGTTTTATAACTTAACTTACCAATCATTCCTTTCTTTTTCAAAACAATAACGACCACCACAATGACCACGCCCACCACAATCACTGTGAGGACCATTCGTAGAATGAAACCCAGAGCCATGTCTTCTTTACAGTCTCTACAGCTTCCATCTTAAAGAAGGAACCAAAAGAGACACTGGGTTATCGATTGTAACTGATCAATAATTGATAAAATCTGTGAAACCTGAACTGGAATGGATCATTAAACCCAGGCACATCAAACAGGTATAATATTAATCACCCCATTCTGAAATGATCGGTGTTTGGAGGGAGCTGTGAGACACGAAACAGTCATAAGATGCTTTTTCTCCCTCTTGGATCTCCACACTCTTCCTCAGCTGGAAGGTTCCATCTTCATTGGGTCGGACTCCTGAGGATGTCAGTAGATGTTCAGGCAGTGAAGTGCGGTACTTTCTCAAATTCATTACCACGTCTTTGGGGTAGAAGCCTGTGGCGAGGCAGGTGAGTTTCAGCTTGTTCGGGTCAGTCACTGATTTCGTTGCAAATACATGAACATCTGGTGGAGCTAAAAAACAAATGGAGACATATTTTTTATTTCAAAAAAGATTTGCAATAATAACAATTTTCTACAAAAACGTCAAAGTTGAAAAAACAATTAAAGAAAGGTTTACAGTGTTTTTTCAGTGTTTCTTCTCCGTAGACCATGAATTTGGTGAGCCAGTCCACACACTCATTTGTAAGGTACCCCTTGGTGTACTGGTTCAGGATGTCCACACCATCCCATTTCTTTTTCGTCGGCTCAGCAGCTGGAACCGGAGCGATCCACCTCATGTTCTCATTATCGAAGGAGAGGAACTCTGAGCCATCATAGCTGTACTCATCGACACCTTTCACAAATACTGCACTTTCATTTGACCGTGTTTCGATCTCACATCCGTGTCTCCACTGAAGAACATGAAGATCTGAAATGACATTGATATAAAAACACAGAAAAAGATATAATCTTATGTAGTAATAATAAATATTTATAAAGTAAATGGTAAAATCATTTTTTTTGTTTAACAGAAGATTAATCACTAACCACTGTCATTGTGTCTCATGCGGTCCTTCAGGATTCCCACATTGACCTTGAACCACTGCTCTTTGCTCTTGCGGGACTGGGTGCCTTTGTCCCAGTAATCTGGTTGCATCTTCTCCCTCATCCAGTCCTGCTTAGGAACTTTCTCCTGATCTTTACTGCTGTAGTAGTCGATCTCCCGGTCATCCAGAAGACCCAGTGCAATGAAATCATAGATTCCTGGAATTTTAACATCTTTGGAAAGGGCGGTGTAGATGTAGTACAGCGAGTGTTTGTCTAAAAGATACATGAACAAAGAAAATACATAAAAATGTCTACAATAAAGTGATAAAATGAATGGTTGTATCTTAAAAATTTAATTAACAAAGACAATTTTGTACCTTAAAAGTAACATTTTAAAATAAACATTTGTGCAACCATTTTGTGTCTCTGTGGTGTTTTCAAAGCCATGTTCAGCACTGATTTTATGATCATGAAATGTTCATTTGCTACATGCCAAAATAAATTAGAGCCATACTGTTGGTAGATGTTTACATTCCTCCCGGCTCCAACAACCATGACAAGAATGAGACACTCAGTGAACTATTTTTTGATGAAAGTCATCAACAAACTGGCAACCCAGATGGATTTCTCACTCCCACTGGGGACTTCAATCAGTGTTGACTGACAGTCAGTACCACCAAACTTCACCAGCATGCTGATTTTGCAAAAAGGTGAAATACTACTCTGGAACTTTTTTTCATAAGTCACAATGGTGCAAACAATGCTGCCACTTCCTCATCTGGGCCTCTCAAACCACGTCATATGCTAATGCCATACAGAAGTCGCCAAACTAGTTCAGAGCTGGTCTGTGGCCTGCGGGTTCCACCTCTGCACTCCAGAGTGTTTTGACAGCACTGAATGGGGCATAAACAAGCAACCAGCTACTTACCAACAACACACTGACCTTCAAGAATACACAGAAATGGTCTGTGTGCCTAAATCTCCAAATGCACGGAGCTATCTAAATGCCAATCTTCTTCTTCTTTTTCTTTCGGCTGCTCCCGTTTAGGGGTCGCCACAGCGGATCAACTGTCTCCATTTCTTCCTGTCTTTTGCATCTTCCTGCTTCAACCCGACCACCTGCATGTCCTCTCTCACCACGTCCATAAACCTCCTCTTTGGTCTTCCTCTTCTCCTCTTTCCTGGCAGCTCCATCCTCAACATCCTCCTTCCAATATAATCATCGTCTCTCCTCTGCACATGTCCAAACCAACGCAACCTTGCTTCTCTAACCTTGTCTCCAAGACGTCTAACCTGAGCTGTCCCTCTAATATACTCATTTCTAATCCTGTCCATCCTCGTCACACCCAACGAAAATCTCAGCATCTTTAACTCTGACACCTCCAGCTCCGCCTCCTGCCTTTTCGTCAGTGCCACCGTCTCCAACCCATACAACATAGCTGGTCTCACTACTGTCTTGTAAACCTTCCCTTTTACTCTAGCTATCTAAATGCCAATCTTAATTACAATTGCATTTCATTCATAATTTTATTATATGTTTTTATTTACATTTTTACATATGAAGTCATTGAGTCTCACACACTCAGAAAAAAAGAGCTGATCATTGATGTGATCTCTTCTATACTTTAAATGCATCCATCACTCCTAAAGCAGACTTTATCACAGTCAAACTGCCCTCATACATTTGATGGGCTATGACAACAAGCCCCTCAAACTACTAAAGTAAACCCTGCTCACTTAGTGATATTTGCATTAAGGCCAGTTTTACAGTTGCTCGAGAGGGGTACACCTTACACCTCTACATCTCACACTGGTATCTATCTACCTCCTGCTGTTCTGTACTTTAAAAATGCTGCTTTTACTGTTTTACTGTGACTCCATTACAACTCTGTTGCTCTATACATTCATATACACACTGGCTCTGTCTTTATGGGAGGAATGTTTCCTGTTCTCTGTTGAGTTTTTGTGCTGATCGTTGTCTGTCAGCACTTGTCTTGTGTTCTTTGTTTCATGCCATCTCATGTGTAGCACCAGGGTCCTGGAGGAATGTTGTTTCGTTCTCTGTGTACTGTGTATATGGTTGAAATGACAATAAAACCTACTTGAATACTTGTACTTGCCCTCTTTTACCGAGTGCCGTCTCTATAAATGTGTGTCCTTTGGCATTTTATTTAGAAAGTTTTTATTATTGCTGTTACTACATAACTTGTATAGCAAACCCCAGTTTTTGTTTTTTTTGTTCCATTTCTCAACCTACTATTGGCACCTGTCACGGTGTGGTATTGAGGGCTGGACGCGAACGCAGAGCCGAGAGCTTCGTACTAAACTTTAATGACGTATAACGTGCACAGAACTCAAAGCTAAACATAACATACGTAACAAGTGTAAAACAGAACAAAGACTCTCACAGTGCGCACACAGAATGACCAGCGTCCTGCTCTGATTCACTGGGGCTTATAACACCAGCCCCGATGAGGCACACCTGGCATCCAATGCCCAGGTGTGCACAATCAGAGCAGGGCGCCCTCTACTGGCGCCGGACCATTACAGCACCTAAGAATCCAAAGACACACTTTGCTTGAGCATGATTTGTTTTTGGATTGGGTCATTTGATAAATTTTCGCCTTATAATATGATGTATATAACAATATAATGTACTAATATGAAATATGTACCATGGCTAAATAAGATGCTTGTATAAGACAACACAAAAAGATACAAAATACAAAATATATACATCGCAAGAAAATCTTAATACTGAGGAAATATGAAAACATTTGCAGCCCATTTGTCCTCTCCAATGGACATGTATGGTGCATTTACTTACTGATCAGTTCATTAACTGCCTAATTGATTAGCCAAACCTGGAAAAGCAAGTTTCTACACCATCTATTTTACAGAAATAATCGAAAATAATACATTGCAGAAGAAAACGGTGTCGTCAGGTGACTTGTGACCTGGAAATTGCCGAGTCTGAGTTTCTACCCACCTACTGGTTGGTTTAATGTTTTGGTTTAAATTTAAAGAAATACACAACATCTTTACGCAAAGAACCTTTTGAATTGTATAATAACCTAAACTAAGCGTTAACTTTGTCTGAGTGTTGGTAACAGTCTCCCTTGACGTTGTTGTGGATAATATTCTGTTTACTTTCGTTTTCAGTAAAGCCGCAGTTTGAAGAAACTGAAAGACTCAAACCTGCGAGAGCTGAGAGGAACACCCCGCTCAGCAGCAGAACACACACCACCGTCGGAAATCCCATCTCTGTCTCTGTTCAGTCCAAAATCACATTGGAGGATCTTTATGGAGAACAAAAACACCAACTCTTCTCTCTTGACAGCTGCCGACTGGACTGTCAAGAAAAACAAACAAGATATCGTTTCCCTTTACGGCTCAGCCAATAGGATAGCAGCGCGTCTTTACGTCATCGAATGCTTAATTGATCATTACTTTTCCGGGTTCTGACACCCAGAACCAGACTTTTCACGCGTTTCTGGTCTTTTGTTCAATGAAAGGACATCGCACTGGAGGATCTTTTTGTCGAGAAAGTACTTTTCTCCTCGTTTAGGCGACTCGTCTCGAGCGCCGGGTCGAAAACACCACGTTTCCCGCTTCTGACGCAGCGCAGCCCTCACTATTCACTCTTTTCTGAACAGTAACCCCACACTTGGGATGTTTTTATCACACTTTTTACATTTTGTCTCCGTTTAGACGTCGATTTAGTCTGTAATCGAAAGCAAACTGGCAATAACACCAGCACAGCCAATAGAAAAGCAGCGCTTCGCTACGTCATCCGTTGCTGGGTAGATTACACGAATTCCCCGCTTCTGACACCAAACCCAGTTTTTCGACCATTTTCTCGGTTTGTTCTATGAAAACAAAACCGAATCGAAATATTCTTTGATGGGAAATAGTCAGTTTTTCATTTACTGGCTGATTCCAACCTTTTGAGGAAACAAATCGTCTCTTTTACTTCCTGTTGTGATGGGCGTGGGGAAAGACGCCAGCCAATGAGTCTGAAGCTTGCAGGCAGGACCAGGAAGTTACCTGACCAGGTGAGAAGAAAAGGTGTATTCACCTGTATCTGGGTAGAAACTGTGGTTTAAGGCTGAGGCACAGCTGACACATGAGAATTCATATCATATATCAGAGAAAAACCGGGATTTCTCAGATAAACTGGACAAAATGAACCGAAGCACAAAACTGAGGGACGTTTAACAGAAGTCACTTAATTTAAAAAAAGGTTAAAGAAATGACAGATCAACCGTTCAGCTCTTGCTTGTTTACTTTACATAAAGAGAGCTATGCATATATAAAAATACACACATATATAATAAAAAGACACATTTTTATTTAATGTATGAGAAAACATTGTTTTTAATACTTGGAAAGACTTTAGCGCCCAAGAAGCCCCAGTTTACATTGTTAATCTCTGTAAGATTCAGTTTAATCACAGTTTATCTATATTAAAACAAGGTATATTTATTTCAACTTCAGATTTCACTTGTAAACAAGTACACATGTGGGAAATGAGGTCAGTGAAACTGTGGATTCACATCTATAAAATATATTAAAATCACTAACCTTCCAACACTTAAAGTGCAAAAAGCAGGCTAAGAAATAAAAGCCTGAACGCATAAATGTTTTTCTATTAGCTTTTAAAATTCTTCTAATATTTTATGAGATTTATTAAAGAGCAAGCCCAGACTTTAATATGCTCTCCATATTGAGAGAGGTATATATTTAGGAGCCAGATAATGTGTTTTAAACCCTGACAGGTGTGTAGTGCAAGATTATAGTGTAAAAATAGGGATGCACTGATGTTGGATCTGTAGGCCAATATCTGAATAAAAGAAAAATGCCAGAATTATGTAGTCCTGAATAAAAGTACTGACTTGGTCATTGCCCTGAAAAAGTCTGCTTTGCTATAATAACAATTTAACATTTTATTCAGGTATATGGTTGAGAAGTACATTTTCCTTGGACTGAAGGCTGTAGTATCTGTAGTTTGACTTTGCACGTCCCACATCCCCATGAGTTCCCTCTGAAACACAAAGATTAAGTCATCAATACAGTATCATTAATGAAAGTGACTACCCTTGTCATTGCGAGGTCGCGGCACAGCACACATGAACCACAATGAAATTGGACCTCTGCATTTTACCCATGCACACTCAAACCCGTGCAGCAGTGGGCAGCTATTGAAAGCGCCCGGGGAGCAGTGATGGGGACGGTACCTTGCTCAAGGGTACCTCAGGGCAACCTATTGGGAAGGGGTTTGAACCCCCGATCCTCCGATCATGCGGCTAACACCCTAACCGCTAGGCCACCGCTGCCCTTTTTTTTTTTTTCTTTTTTTTTTTTTAAGTGTAAAAAAAGTGTTTTTTAAGTTTAAATACAGTAATATCCAGCTTTATCAAAAGAGACTTCTACCTAGAACAACTTGGGATTAAGGTTCTACATTAAAATCCTGAAGGTGGTAGTGCTGAAGGTAAATTTGAACCTGTTACCTTTTAGTCTATAGACACTAACACGCCTTAAAGGTGAAGTCTTTCATGATTTGGCTTCTTTGAAGTGCAAATGACTATCTTTCATTGTGACACCACACCACAGCGAACCATAAAAATCTGCATTTAAGCCCACACACAGTGCAGCAGTGGGCAGCCGTATCCATCACCTGAGGATCAGTGATGGGGACGATACCTTTTCCATTGGTACCTCAGGTCAACCTACTGTTCTGTGACTTGATCCCATGACCTTCCTATCATGTAGCCTGATTCTTAACATCTAGGTCACCTAGATCACCTATTGGCCCAGCAGTTAAAGTATCATGTAATGTAAGCTACACATGTTTACCTTGTGCTCATGAATATGTACAAGAACAAGCTTATTCATGAACTCCACATGTGAAGATGTACTCAGACACCATGAATTTATAAGCCTAAAAAAGCAGCCTTCAGGAATTGACTTGTTGTGCTGGAGTGAACTGTAGCCTACAAAAGTGGCTCTGAGAGGTGGAGGTGAGAAATGTTTGACTTCTATCTTCTCTCCAGATATACCTCCTTGGCGGATGAGATTTAACTCTCCAAGCAGGAGTGTAAAGGAGAATTTTTTTCTCATTTGGGTCCAATTTGGTTGTCCCCAACAGAACGTCAAGATCAAGCCATATTTTAGCTTCATGGTAAGTGGTTTGCCATGCAGTTTGAGGGAGAACCAAGCCCCGATTGAAGGGACTGAGGAGTGTCCATTTGCCTTTCAGAAATGTTGTCATGTAGTATGCACAGTGGCACAAACTGATTTCTTGTTTTATGCAAACATGCTGTGAGTTAATGTGACAATATTTTTTCACAGTCACATAAGGACCAACTCTGGTTGTGTTTTCAGTGTGGCAAAACGTTTAATGCAATATGGACAATCTGATAACACATTGATGTGTATTTAAAAAAGTGAAAAGCAGTACTTCAGGTGGTAAAAATCCAAAGGTGTTTCTATCCACCTTTCTCTTGTGAGAAGAAAACATCACTGTGGGTCTGAAAGATATGAAGCTACTCTGGATTTTGTTACTGAGATAAACATGAGTTGGACCCTGTTCTCCTTTGTCTATAGATCTAGATTATTAGGGATAATAATAATAATGTAATAATAATGTATTTAGAGCCCAGAAGGTTAGAAAAATGATATAAACTAAATACACTGCTACAACATAAACCTTAAATTATATTACTTACAATCCTTCATATCATTCATGGAGATTCATGGACAGGACTTTGTGCTGGAGTATTCAGCAGTTGCTGGTTTTCTTCCATGCTCATTTTTCTTTCAGCAATGTCCTTATTACTGGAATATGGTGACCCACCATTCTTGTCCCCACCTGAGAAAGAACAAGGTGAATGGCTGATTTGTTAAAACATCTACTGGGATTAATTAGAGGATTAATGATCGACTGTGAGCAAGAGTTAACTACCCTTTCTGTTTATTTAATTTTACATTTACTGCATTTAGCAGATGCTTTTATCTTGAGTGACTTCCATGTCCTAATTAAATGGACAGTCCCCCTGGAGCAATTCAGGGTTAAGGGTCTTGCTCAGGGACCCAGTGGTGGTAGTGCTAGAGGTGGGATTCGATCCTGGGACTTCTTGAGTCATAGGTCCATAGGCAAGTACCCACCACTAGACTACCACCACCCTTACATTACCTAATTTTCAGTCAAAACACTTTTTAAGTTAATGATATTCCAGAAGATGTGGAGGAGGGTTGAATGGACTGATGAGTGTGAATCTGATGGAGGGTTTAATTGGATGGTGAGATGCTGAAAATGCACTTGACCTTTTGGACTTAACTTTAGTAGAGAGAAGTGTGAATAATAAGAAGTGTGAATAATAAGAAGTGTGAATAATATTCTTACAAAAAAATGGAAAGAAAGTCCTGACGTATAACTAATCTCATATTATATCAACTTGTGTTGCGGTATTTCTCTGTTAAAATTTCTGCTTTTCTTCTAAAGCTGAGAAGCAATAACTTGTATGTGAGTTTTTTTTGGCAAATCTAATTAATGAAGGTCAGTCTCTGACATTTGCAAGTAACCAGACAGGAAATGTTTATACTATAAATCCAAGTTTTTACCAGTGACTGATGAAGCAGAAGATTCTGATCGAAGGTCTACAGAGCTGGAGGTGCTTGATGGACTTTCATGTCCTGAAAAATAAGCAATGCAACCAAATCATAGGTAAGATACATAAGCCACTAAAACATCAATTTCAGCAAACTTTTTTTTTTTTAATTGTAGAAATAATAATGGTTTCAGTGGTGAATGGGTGTCAATATGGAATATTCTTACCAGAATCAGTGTCATCAGTCTTGGACCCTAGATTTGTATTCACTGAACAAATTAGAACAAATTTACATGTACTTTAATTTGAAAAAGCATTCATTTCTTTTATGATAGCACTTACTGACACACTAAACTCACTTAAATAGTTACTAAACAACATTTATATCATGTGGGAGTCGTGGTGGGATGGGGAACACTGTTGGTTACCTACCAAACAATCATCATACATAACTAATTTAAGCACTCACACTTTCATTGGATGATCCCCTATAGATGATTTATATTCATAAACTATCTGCTGAAACTCCATGGATTTTCATCAGTGCTGGGTTTAAGGTTAGGATTAGAGATATATTTAAGATTAAAGTTGAGGTTAGGGTTACACTTAAGGTTGAAATTTAAGTTAAGGTTGGGGTTAGGATTTGATTTAAAGTAATGATTGGGATTAGGTTTACATTTAAGGTTAAAGTCTGTGTGGGGGTTATGATTAAATTGAATGCAATCTTTTATGTTCAGTTAAAAGTTCAGAAGATACTTAGTTAATATAATGACAACCTGGACATCTATGATGGACCATCCAAATAAAAAAATAAATAAAACTTACTTTATTCTTAATTAAAAATGGTTTTCTTTTACCTCAATATATGTAAAGCACCCTTAATTGCTTTTCTGGAAAAGATGGGCTATAAAAGTAAGTTTGCTTTGCTTATTTCTAGCATATATCTAAAGGAACTGTCCTCTTAGTGGTACAGAGATAAGATAAGATAAGAATTAAAGTAAAATGAAGCTTACCTTTCTCATGCAGACTAGCAATGAAAGGAATCATTACACCTGAGGAGAAGGTTTCACAAAGAATTTAGATACTAATTAATATCACTTGTACCAGTTTTCACTTGTTACAGTTTCAAAACAGTCTTTTAGTAACATCAGTGACCTTCATGTGCTTCCTCAAGCTGATGGTTCTTAGAATAAGATCCATTACAAAGCTAAACTTGCTGCAAAGACTTGGTTTTATACTGAAGTCTACAAGTTAGAGCTAATCAGCATTACAAATGTCTGCACAAGAAAAGACAATGACTACTCACTGGATTGGGATGCAATTTTGGGTTCCAGATTCTCTGCACCGCCTTGAATTTGAAGTTAAAAAATTACAAGGTTAATTGTAAAATATGACCCACAGACCTTTCTCAACGTACACTTTTTGCAGGTGTTCAAGATATTTATTAATATAGTCTAAACTCACCAATGATCCCTTTCTTTTTAAGAAGTAAGATGACCCCTATCACAGCAATCATCAAGACCAAAGCCCCAATTCCTGCTCCAACACCCAAAATCATACCATTTGAACAGTCATTGCAAGTCCTGTCTGCAGATAGAAAAATGATTTAAAAAGTCAGATTTAAGTTATTTTGGATGAACACTTCTGCTAGCAAATTGGCAATTCAGGTAACCATGCCCCATTTGTAGGCACAAGCTGCCTAACAAATACATATATGCAAAGAAATAAGATCTGATGTAAGTTTACTGCATTTGAGAAGTTGCTTTCTCAAGGTATTTATATATACATATTAAACGGATGCCTGAAGTACAGATAATGAATTAGGATATTCATCTATAATTCCACATAATTTAGGCTGAAGAAAAAAACCTCTCCAGTTAGTCATTAATTGAACACAGAGATTTAATTACCCCATTCTTTAATTATTGGCACTTGGAGGGAGCTGTGAGTGACGTGACAGTCATATTTGGCTGAATCACTCTCTTGGATGTCCAAACTCTTCCTCAGCTGGAAAGTTCCATCATCATTGGGTCGGACTCCCGTGGATATTAGCATATGTTCAGGCAATGAAGTGCTGTACTTTCTCACAACCAGCTTCACATCTTTGGGGTAGAAGCCGGTGGCCAGGCAGGTAAGGATCAACTTGTCTGAGTCAGTTGTAGACCTCTTTGCAAACACGTAAACATCTGGTGAGGCTGAAAGTAGGGCAATAAATTAATTATTCGAATTCCATCATCAAATCAATTTTTATTTTTTTAATAGCATAGCTATGGAAGGCACGGGATGGTGTGAAATTCAAATCTTTCCTATTTTTGCAATTTTACTATGAGTAAAGTTTGGTCATTTAAGTAAGTCATTAATTATGTCAGGAAAAGCCAAGGTATTTCATAACCAAATGCTTTAAAATAGAATAGTAAAATTTGAAGGCTGCAGGTGGGACAGTTTGTAAGGTGTCAGTCCATCTTAAAATTACATTTGAACTAGAACATGATGGAATTATCTTGTATAGGTCATAAAAGATACTCCATTGGTGCAAGAGGTTCCCCCCCAGCAACATTTAAGTTGCTTTTTTTCTGAGAGTCCAAGAACAACAACACTTAGCTGTGTTCCTCGATAAATTATAATTGGACACATGGTATTTTTGGAAGTTTCCTCAAGGAGGCTGGCAAATCAAGTGGTCCAGGCACTGAATTCACTATAAACAGTACATAACAACAGTACTTAAAGAGTAAAAACAGAAGTCTTTGGGAGCTCCAGCAATGTAGACATTGGTAATAGTGCAAGTATGGAAGTGCAAGTATAACAAAATGTTCAAAATCACTGAATCCACAAGATCTTGTTGAGTGGACAATAGACTAGATGGTCATTGTTGACCTCCCTGCTGCAATGTCTAAAATATATCTCACTTCTACTACTTGGCTGATGCAAGCACCGTTTTTTTGTCAGATTCAAATAAAATATTTGAAAAGTTTTACATCAGAAATCATTTGGTACTTACAATGTTTTCTCAGTGATTCTTTTTCGTAGTCCATGAATTTGGTGAGCCAGTCCACACACTCCTTTGTTAGGTACCCCTTGGTGTACTGGTTCAGGATGGCGACATCATCCCATTTCCGTTTGGTTGGCTCAGCAGCTGGAATCGGTGCAATCCATCTCATATTCTCATCGTCAAAGGAGAGGAACTCTGAGCCGTCATAGCTGTACTCATCGATACCTTTCACAAATTCTTTTCTTCCATTTAATTCGTTGATCTCACATCCATGTCTCCACTGAAGAACATGAAGATCTGAAATTGAGTTAATACAAAAGCAGTGAAGCTAATGACTTGCTCTAGCATTAGAATAATAACAGAGTGGGTAGTAAAACTTTTAATTATGTGTAAAAGAAGTCTGGCTGAAAAATCACTAACCACTCTTATTGTGTCTCATACGCTCCATCAGGATTCCCACATTGACCTTGAACCACTGCTCTTTGCTCTTGCGGGACTGGGTGCCTTTGTCCCAGTAATCTTCTTGCATCCTGTCCCTCATCCAGTCCTGCTTAGGAACTTTCACCTGATCTTTACTGCTGTAGTAGTCGATCTCCCGGTCATCCAGTAGACCCAGTGCTGTGAACTCATAAATTCCAGGTAGTTTAACGTCTTTGGAGAGGGCGGTGTAGATGTAGTACAGTGAGTGTCGATCTGAAAAAATAGAAAAGAGAGGACTTGCTTAACATCATCAAGTTTCAGGGAAATAATGTTTTTTCATGCAGAATAATTGTTTCGTCTTGTATTTTACATGTTCATTGAATGCTAACTGTATCGGCTTTTTTTTTTTTTTTTTGAATGCTAGTGAAGATCCCGGTGCTCTGATCACATTTGGAAGTGGTCTAGGCCACATATGGCAAGTTTTTTTAGCAGTATGAAGGTGACGGGCCAAACTAAAGGATGGTGTACTCAGCTGACACCCCCTGACAGGGTAGGTTACATTTGTCCTTGGTGGCCAAAAACATCACAATTTAGTCTCAGAACCCCTTGGCCTCTTTTAATGTGCTTATAGAGCTGACCAGCGAAAAATCAGAGAAAAACAAAGAACATGGATCATCTACCCAACTGATACTTAGCATTAATTGTTTAAATATCATTTAAGTTATTTGCATATGACTTCTTTGCCTATGTTCAAAATTCCAGTTTTTGTATATGTGTCCTTTCTGCACTCCTTAGTTCCTTGTATTTGGCTATTGTTGGTGGGTATACTAGTAACATCCTCTCTAAAGTAATATGGATCTAACAAAAATCCATGTTGCTTCTTCTTATTTCATTAGTTAACAGAATCAATTTAAATATTACTAAATATTAATACTAGTAAAAATAATGTAAAAATGTAATAAAGGTACATATAAAGATAATTTTGGTTTACTAAAACCTTAAAACTGATTTACTGATTCCTTTCTCAGAGTCTTATAAACACAGTTGCTTGGATGTCCTTGATAAAAATCACTTTTAAGACTAGATTAGATCATTTTATCTGTAGTGATCAAATCATTTGTTTATTGGTTTTATTGTTATTATTAAGACTTAAGTTGTAAACAGTGTTTCTCAGCGTGCAGTGGGAAACCTTCAGGCCCATAAATAGCACCAAAAGATGGTAGACATGTGTGAATGTTGCCCATTAGAAATATGTTATAAGGCAGGAATGTATAACATATTTCTAATGGGCAACATTCGCACAGGAATGTAACTAAGCAGGAAACTACAAATCAGTTTTTGGCTGACAGCTTTTGTTTTTTCTTTCTACATAATATAACAATGTGAAGCCTTTTCTGTGATATATATGTTGACACTAAGTCCCATTTTGAAACTTTGAAAATGGTCTGAATGTCTATAGACAAAACAATGAATGATTATTGTTCCTATTTTTACACTAATATCAAAAGTATTTTACTAAAATGTTATTTTTTTTCTCCAGAAAATAGAGTTTCAATTATGCAAACCATTATTTCCAAACCTTTTTACCTTACTAAAAAAGTGTGGTTATTCATTAACAGTAGTTTTCAACCAGATTTCATATTAAACCTATAAATCCAGCCAATGAGTCACTCACTATGTGAGTCAGAAGCCCCTTCTGTACATTTCTCCACTTTAGAAAAACATGAAAAACATGAAGTAGAGTCGGATCTATTTCTTTTTACATTTTAAAAACTATTTCTAAAGGAAAAATTAGTTGAATATTCAATCAATGATTAGCAGGAGGACTTTGATCCCTCTCAAAATGACAGCAGTATATGTGGGAGGTCGTTCTGTAATTTTTTACTTTTTCACACATTTTGTTCATTTATGTGGTGATATTAGTCAATGTTACACAGAGAACTAAATACACAGCAAAACATCCAACATTTACCAAGTTTATTAAAACCTGGTCACTTGGGACCAAATAAACCTTTTATAAAGGTTATAAAGGTAAAGAACAAAAGGGGGACTCACCGCTGACAGCTGGCCCAATGACAGCGAACAGCGCCAAAGCCCAGATGGCCCCACGGGCCATGGTGTGTTTTTTCCAGTCCTCCCTCACTCTCAGACTCGTCTCAGCTTGTACCTTACCAGATCTACCTGATAAGGTAGAGACAGACACTTAACAAAAGAGTTATGAAAAATGTCCAGGCCAATCAGCAAAGGGGTTCAGTTTTGTGTCATCAGTGTCCTGGCAGACGGTCGAGATTCTGTGTGAGTAGGAAATTACAGAACTGTGCCTCGCCTTGGTTGCTGTAGGTGAGAGCTGAAAGAGTCATTAAGTTAAAATCAATGTTTTTCTTATTTATGTAAAAAGTTGCATTCATGGCATGGAGATATAAATGGAAAAATGCAAAGCAAAATGTATTTTTAAAGTTTTACATAATATTTTAAGCTTTTTTGGGGGGCAATGAGAAAATTTTGGGAAAGGTTATACATTTTTTCTAGATATTTTAATATTTTAACATAAATACTGATATTGAAATAGTTTAAATTCATTTCATTATACATTGATAATAGATGTTAGTTTTATTAGACATTCGTTCTGGATATGAATTAATCAAATTGTTATTCTGAGTATAAATATTATTATAATATAAATTATTATAACATTTTCCTCCACACAGATATTTTTCATTATTTTTTGTTTTTTTTTCTGGACACATATTATTTCATCTAGCTTGATTTATTAAATGTTGCCTTTAATTATATTTTTCTTTTTTTTGGTATAATTGATCATTATAAATTAATATTTTACTGAAAATTAAATATATTTTATTACCCCAAGTCTCCACCAACAACTTAAATATGAGGTTATAAATATGAGGTTCCACATGTAAAAGTTTGTAATCCATTTAAATGTTTTTTTAAATGGTTTTAAACTTTTAAATGGTTAAATCCAATGAGCTGCCAACTTAAATAAGAGATGAGGTGCTGGACAGTGGTGGCCTAGTGGTTAGGGAGTTGGCCCCGCATCGGAAGATTGTTCGATTCCCTCCCTAGTGGGTTGCCCTGAGGTACCCTTGAGCAAGGTACCGTCCCCGTCACTGCTCCCCGGGCGCTTTCAATAGCTGCCCACTGCTGCATGGTGTTGAGTGTGCATGGGTTAAATGCAGAAGTCCAATTTCGTTGTGGTTCATGGTGTGCAGTGCTGTGACCTCGCAATGACAAGGGTTGTCACTTTCACTTTCACTTAAAAAGAAACCTGTGGGGTTTTGCCCCTGTGGGGCAGCGGTGGCCTAGTGGTTAGGTAGTTTGGCCACAGGATTGGAAGATTGTGGGTTCAAACCCCTTACCAGTAGGTTGCCCTGAGGTACCTTTGAGCAAGGTACCGTCCCTGTCACTGCTCCCTGGGCACGTTCAATAGCTGCCCCCTGCTGCACGGTGTTTGAGTGCATGGGTTGAATGCAGAGGTCCAATTTTGCTGGATCACTGTGTGCTGTGACCTCGCAATGACAAGGGTTGTCACTTTCACTTTTTTAGATCCCATCATGCTTCATGCCTGAGGAGGCTTCATCAAATATTAATAAATGGGCTTATAATAGAGTTTAAAATAAAAACATCCATCTCACTTATTTATTTGTTAAGCTAAAAAAAAGTAATTAGGGGTCTCAATAAACAGAGAAGTAAAAATAATTGTTTGGATAATCTTAAACCACAAACGGGTTCCTACAGTAAAATTGATTTTGTAAAACAAGTCCGATTTGTGGACACATAAATGGGAATCAAGATATTTGCATTCTCAATGTATAGTCCACCAGCTCTCAAAACTGTATTTCAAACAAATAAACAAAATACAAATATTCAGAGAAATGCCATTTAAAGTAAATCTGGTATGGACACAATGCTGTGAAAGACGGCGGGGACAGCAGATAGAGGCTAAAGATTTTTAATGAAAGGTAAATGGATTTGATGTCATGTGTCAGGATATTCAGAGCTGAGACTTTTAAACACATCTAGAGACTGATATATACAGTTCTGTAAGGAAAGCAAAAAAGCACATTGATTACAGAGACTACTTGCTAAGGAGATGCTGGGCTAATGCTTACACTGACTGAGCAGTTTTTATATTTGTACAGAAATGTGATGATCCTTGTTAAATCCTGTACATACCTCACCAGCTATATCTACTACTATATTATGTTTCTGCTAAACAAAAAGACCACATTTAACTTACAGAATTCAACGTTTGTATCATGTTCACATATATACAACAAATAAGGCCAACATATTATTGCCAAATATAAGTAAACTGAAAAGCAAGAAAAATGTGTTGGTGTAATTTATTTGTGTGGAAACGATGCTCACATTTAGAGGAAGCAAAATCTAGGCAGCACTTGTTGGTGTGCCTTTTCTGTGCCCCTTTTCCACGTCACTTCCTGCCAAAACGGAACCCGAATCCTCCTTTCTGTCTGTTAAAAGCTTGCAGGCCTCCAGCAATGGACATGAGTGCCTCATTCCTTTTCTCGCTGCCTTCACCTTCATCTCCACCACGTTGCTGGAGGTAGTGCACTGTCTCCATGGGATGCTGAGGAAAGGGCCCAAAAGGTCTTCGATCAAGCTCCTCTTTCTGGACCTTCATCAATCCACCTGAGGGGGCTGATTCCCATCCCAGTTGGCTTTCCAACCCTTGGAGCCTGGCCAGAAGTTCCTCGGGCCCCAGCTCATCAATCATAGCCCACGGGTTTGACCCCTTGACTCCCGGGGCTCCTCCTAACCAGGCCTGGAGCTGCAGGAGCGCTGCTTCCCAGTCTGGGCCATCCAGTGCAGGCAGGTAGGCAGGATGGTGGGGAATACTCAGGCTCCCTGGAGGTAGGAGCAGCAGCGCCAATGACAGCAGGAAGGGCGGAGAGAGGGATGAGCAGATATGGAACAGCTGGAGCTTCATCTTCAGGGAAGTAGAAGACAAAAGCAACATTTAGGAACAATATCATCCACAGGACATAGTGCATTACAAAGGTGTCCTGTAACAAAGCACTTTTCCATGTTTAGGAAAGGAAGATGTACATCTGCTACATTCTTAAATGTTATGCTAATGCATTATATATCCCCCCAAAAGCAGCAACCTTTCATCAGCGAGAAAGCCACAAGAAGAAAAAAATTGACCAATTACCTTGCAGATGCTGCAGGTCTCTCACCCACCTTCTCTCTAACTCCTTAAATATGTGCGTGGTGCATGCCGTACCAGCATCAGAATCGGAAAGAACCTGTCACAATTGGTTAGAAGCTTCCTGACGCAGAAGCTTGGTGCTTCAAGGACATTCCTGGGACCTGGAAACATTGCTTACCTAAGTGGTGGGCATGTGGTGGTCAATTACTCTGTTCAATGACTGTCAGGTCATTAAGAATGGCTACCTTCTGTCTGAAGTGGTTCACCTCACTAGGATGTCAAAGAAACATTTAGAAGAATCCTTTTGTGGCCTCCTCAATGGCGTGGTGTTAGATTCATATCATTAGGCCACGTCTTCCTCTCCACTTAAGAAAAAGGCTGCTTGGAATCATGCTCCTAAAATCCATTCCTAGAAATGTGAGCTTCAAAGAGTGGTCACTCATTAAAGTCACTCTTGACATCTTAGCAACCAAAGGCAACAGAAATCATGTTGTTTCTGTACAATTTGAAAGGAACAGAAATTAGAAAAGGAATCAACTATCAGTGTTTCCCTTCAATTTGTCTGATTTCTATTTATTTTCCATTGGTGGGGACCAGACTTTAGTAGGCCTTCAGAACTGGAAAATGAAGGTAATTTATCCTTCACTTGTAAGCAGAACATATGGAAGGTTATAGGTTGGCATACTATTGTGTATGAGGAAATACACAGTTGAATAACCAGTCTACAGGGTGGACAGTCTTTCTGGTGCTTGGTTGCATGTTCTGTAATACTGTTGTGTTCTCTGTTTCACGCACTTGCATTCATCTTTGTACTTTATTGTCCTTCACTAGTACTGTATTGCCCTAAGTTGGGCTTATGTTTCTTGAGAATGAGGCTAGTAAGAAAAGCTTCTCAATGAACTTTGACCCAATGTCCAAATAAAATAAACTTTCCTTAGTCTACCCTGAATTGAAGTGCAAACATATTGTCACACTCTTTTCCACAGAGACAAATCTATTAAGGCTTCTCAAAAGGGAACTTTCTTCTAGGAGATCTGGCTTGGATTCAGATACAAGCCCTCAAAGTGATCCCCACATATAACTCTTACAATGAGGAAGCCATATACCAGCCAGAATTGCCCTGCCAGGTCATTAACAATTTTATGACCATACCTAGACCAACAGAAAACTCCACCCATTGTTTCCTTGAGCTGCATTACAGATACTTATGCAAATGCCACATTGGTAAAAGTAAAAGGACTGATTCAACTCCTTTGCTCAGTACAAGTGGAAAAAGTACAGAAATGGAATCAGAGTATAAAAGTACAGGATCCAAAATACACTCAGATTTTAAAAGTAAAAAGTAGAGCATGTAGGGGACGTGCACCAGTATTTAACATGGTCGTGTTAAGAACTGAGTCCACATTACTTGTTAGCATGTTAGTGTTTTATATGATTGCAGTAGAAATGAAAGTATCTCTTGTCAAATCACCATGTCAAATCATGGTGGGGGTCTAGCGGCAGGATTCTCACTTATGAATCAAGAGGTTGTAGGTCCAAAATCCTACCTCCAGCACTACCTCCACCTTTGGGTTCCTGAGCAAAACCATTAAATAATTTCATGCAGCATCTATCAATTCAGGAACTGAATCAATACAACAGAATTAAATGAAATCCAAAAAAGTATTATGTATAATATGAAATATCACATTAAATAAAATACAAGCAGTGCTTCATTCCCTGATATATAAAAGTTAAAAAAAAATCGAAACCCAAAAAAGTAGTATGTTGATATCAAATTTGTATTAAATAGAATTGAAACCGTGCTTTACACACTGATATACTGATGTTACTTACACACTGATAAATAAATGTAATCAAAATCCAAAAAAAGTATTGGAATATTTAATATTTTACTCAGGTAAAATAAAATGGAGACAGTTGATCCGCTGTGGCGACCCCTAAACGGGAGCAGCCGAAAGAAAAAGAAGAAGAAGAGTAAAATAAAAATTTTAAAATAGTCCAGAAAGTAAGAAAATAATAATTTGAAAGAAATCACACTTTAGTAAATACGGTTATAAAAAAACTGATTTATGGATCTAGAATTAATAGAATTAAGAATAGAATTAGAATTAATAGAATTAATAGAATTTAACAAAAAAGAATGAACTTTTATTCACACGTTTTAACATATAAATACTCCTTTATTTTTGTGTTCAAATGAAAAATAAAAAGCCACACAAACTGCAGTCTGAATCAGAAAAACTTTCTTTAAACAAGTCTGTTTATTAGACTTCAGGAACATTGGAAAGTAAATCACAGCCAAATTCAGCAAGTTCAAATGTTTGCCATGCTTCGGCGTTAAACATGGCAGCTCTGTATGCTAAGCAGGCGTGGATGAAAGCCAAAGGTGAGTCAAAATGGGTTAGAGGAGATAACTGTAGCAAATGAGTGCAATGAAACAACCTGCAGTCATATACAGGTCTTTTTATAACAGGTGGTGAAGTGTGTACTATGGCCTTTTGGGAAACAGAGATGAATCAGAGATGTAAACCACAGCTGGCAGTACCTGATACCTCACCTGTCTTTAAGACTTCAAATTCCAGCTGCACAGTTACAGGATCCTTATCAGTTACTCACTAATTAACCCTTTTACGCAACACACAGATGCACAACAACAAGGGGGTTAAACGTGTGGCCTTTGCCTGGTCACTAATATTTACACATGGCTTCAGGTCAACGCTTCATGGTTTGACTTCATTATGGGGTCCAAGATCAAGGTCCCCAGAGGAAGAGAGTGAATTTTGTGTAATGAAGTCTAGGAGGGAGTTTCTGTATGGTTCTCCTGGATTGGAGTGGTGAGGTTCACAGATGGGGGCTGTGATTAAAGAGAGCTCCAGCTGGTCAATGGTGCTGGTCTGGTGAGCTAGCACTTCTTGAGAGGGCATCATAGACACTGGCTCCATGGTTTCTGATCCAGATGAGAAAACAGAAAATGCAGCATTCGGCATATCAGAGGACACGGAGCGCCTGAGTTTGGCTCGTGCATTCTGAAACCACACCTTAGAGAAGGCAAGAGAGCGAAATTACATTATTATTATATTATACATAAAGGGTTTTTTGCCTATGTTTTTGTTTATATCTATCAATCAATCAATCAATCAAACTATCTATCTATCTATATATATATATATATATATATATATATATATATGGCAAAAATATTTGGAAACAGTAGACATTCCAAACTTTTGGTATGTGGCATACAAGACTGCAACTGTAGGGTTTAGGTTTTTATCTACTTATTTATTCTCAGCTGTAAGTGAAGCGTAAGGTAGGGGTGGAAACATACCACTTATATAAAAGAAAAATATTTCTCTCATACTTGCAAGACTCTCTTTGGTAACCCAGTGTGGTTGGACAGGCTGATCCAGTCTTTGCCATCTGGATTGTGTTTCTGTGCAAAGTACGCCTCCAAAGCTCTCAGCTGCTCGCTCCGAAAACAAGTCCTGATTCGCTTCGCACGTCTCTGAGCCCCACCCCTGTGAGGCGCCTCGTCCAAATGTGTCTCAGGACTGCTCACTGTCTCCTCCCCATCTTCTATAAAGGAAACCGTGGTAACTGAGTCACTTGAGAATGCCTGACAGACAACCCACAACTAAAACACTGTCACATGAAGAACCTGCTGATTTAAAGACTCCTTCCTCAAATAATTTACATTACTGAACTACAAGCTTTTTAATTTACACTTTTATCTTCTAAAAATCCACACAAGAACCAAAATTTCAGAGGAAAAATTATTCCTAGAATTATAATAAACCTTAAAATACAAACTTGTAGTTCAGTAACTACTATAAATGATTCTATTTTTGCTATAAATTATTAAATTACTGCTATGAATAAGGCAATATGTGTTATGATTTATTCAGTATCCAGTATAATAATTCAGTTGCAACTATAAATTATAAGTAACTAATATATATTATTCAGTGACTACTATAAATAATCCAGTAACTACTATTAATTACACAGTAACTACTAAAAATTTGAGTAGTATCATTTACATTACTACTGTAACATATTATGTGTCTAATATAAATTTAGGCTCTGTTATAGATTTTTCATTAAATACCAGAATATATTCTGTGAGATGTGTTTGTTTTACACAGTGAGGAAATATTCTGTTTATATAATGTTTAATAGAAGAAACCAAGCAAGATCTGGTTCCTAGTTGTGGTTTCCTGGGGAAATCCAAGGTCATATGAAGACACAATTTCTGTTTGTCCCAAGTTTCTCTAAGGGGTTTTAACTGAACGCTGTGCCTGAACCAGGCTTTAAAAGAGGAGAACGGATTTTCATGTGATTTGAGGAAACATATTTATTATAGCTGGTGATACTACTATAGCTATTCTGATACTAAATTGTAAAAATAATATTGATATGTTGACCAAAGGCTGCTGTTATCCAGGCATTATATGAGTGGTGGACCAATCCAGCAGAGCAAAGACTTGACAGTAACTATGGGGCAGCTGTGAGCAGATGGTTAAAGAAGTTGGCTTGGTTCAATCTCCAGGACTGGAAGGTAAAACTTGAGTAGTGGGGGGGATTTGAAATTTGAGGGTCATGTTAAGAATTTAGAGTCTAAATTAAGGGCAGACACTGACCCGATGGGCTGGTAAACTGAGGGGAAAGTGAAGCTCCATCACTTTGGTAATGCGACTGACAATACAGGCTCTGTCCTTCAACACAGTACAAGCTTCCTGGAAGCAGAGTGACATCACATTCCTGTGAAACACACTCACACACACACACACACACACACTACACTTTACTTACAACTGATACAAGTGATACATATGCAAAGTTTCTTCAGTTTTAACATGTTGCCTGTAGCAAAACTATCATTAATATAAATTATTTTAAATGATAATTAATATAAGATAAAACTACTATATTATAAGTGTAATGCATTCTGAAGTGTTTTTTTTTAGATATTTCATTAAGTAGTAATATCTAACATACCGTATACAAGAGGTTTTTAATATTAATAATACATTTTATTGCTACTAAATATTAATAACTACACTGTATTATTAATAATTGTCTTGCCAAAGCCTCTGTTTCAATAGCTGCTCATTAGGCAATTTGAAAAATAATTTAATCATTAAACTTAATGGTAAATATAGTGTTTATTTTTATTCAGGGTAATAACTTTATTCATTTTTTTTCTGGATTTAAATGCTTTTAGGACTTATTCATAATATTAATTTTATTACAACTTAATTCTGGGCGTTAACTGGTACATTTGTAATTTAGATGTTAATGTTATACGAATTTAATTAAGGATATTCAGTGATAAAAAAGTGAACAAAAGTGAAAGTGACTACCCTTGTCATTGTGAAACTCATTGTGAAGCACAGCACAACACAATGAAATTCAGCCTCTGCATTTCATCCATACACACACCGTGCAGCAGGGGGCAGCTACTGAAAGCACCTGGGGAGCAGTGACGAGGACGGTACCTTGCTCAAGGGTTCCTCAAGGCAACCTACTGGTGAAGGAAACGAACCCACAATCTTCCGAACAGGGGGCCACTTCCCTAACCACTAGGCTACTGCTGCCCCATCATCATTATTAATTCATTAGAACTATATTCTGGTGTAAATTTTCTTAGATTTTATTTTCTCTTTATGAATACTATTATGATTTTTTTCTGGATATCTGGTTTTTGAAATATTAGATTCAATACATCTGGAAATTAATTTGAAATTATAAATTAATTAAAACTTTCTTCTGAAGATTGATTTTTATTAGAACTTTGTTCCGGAACAAAAAAATGACTAATGACAAAATATTTTTGCTCAGTTAAGATTAATGCACTCTGTCTTTCTTTAGTAGAAGAGTTCAGAACAGAATAGTAGAACAGTCACAGACCTGGCAGGAAAAGCAGTGAGGGTGAAAAGTCATGTCACCGGACCTCATAACCAAATCGTTGGATTGGATTGGCTGAGAGCAGCGGGCACAACACCCAACTCCAAAAAGTCTAAAAAAGAACGAAAGTTGTTTATTTTGACCCAAAGAAACGTCTTTTCCAGTGTGAGGGTCATGAATGATGCTGAGCTGAGTTTTAAGTGGAGGAAAGAAAGTCTTTAAATGTCGACTCTGTTCTGTTTGGAAATATGTGGTAAATCTGAATTGAGCTTATAAAACACTATTTCTTTGAGTGATGCCAGATATTAATAATGTGATGAGTGTTATCTATGCTATACATCAACATACTTCCTGCATTCTACAAACTTGAGAGATTTGTATTTTGTATTGTATTTTCTTCAGGTTTTTTTTGTTTTTTTAAGTAATTTTAATCTGTCTGTATTCCTCTCCAATAATAATAATTACTCCATGCACTAAAGAAAATGTATATAAAATGGTCAAAGTATGTCCTAATGTGTGGAAAAAATATTGTATCAAAGAGAGCTCTGCTAAAAATATATTTTATAACTGTTTAGTTGTTTAAACTAATATTTGTGGTTGCCTGAGGGATATTTATTATCAGCATGTTCCAAAGTTTTGGCACTTTAAATCTAAATGCTCTTTCTCCAAACTTTATATTTAGCATAGCAAAGCTGATGATCTTGAGGAGGATCTATAGACCTGCTAAAGAAATAAACAAATTTTAAAGTCACAAATAAATATGACATGTCTGACCAGGGGTGCCCAAACTTATGCAAACGACTGTGTACATTAAATAGGTGTGAGAGCACCTGCAGTAGTCCAGCCGGCAGTATACGGCCCCGTCCCTGCAGAAGAGGGACGAGTGTGTTTGAAGCTCACAGTGGCACTGACTGCATCGCAAACAGGACCCATGCCATGCCTGTCCAGCAGCCAAAAGGACAAAACGGTCACTGACCCCTTCGCCGCATCCTCCACAAATAAGGGGAGCTGCCTCTAGAGACGACTGTGAGGAGGAAACAAGCATTTTCAGAAACCACATGACCAGACTATCAAAAATATCTTCACAATCGTTAGACATAAAGTCTTTATGAGTGGGTTTTTGTAAGATTTTCCATTTTAGAGAAACTCTGAGCTTTTCATGGTGGTGGTGAGAGGAACCAGATGTTTGGATGTTCTCACAGACATGAGTTGGTTGTGAGAACACTCCCCGATACCGGAGACGGTTTGGAGAAGACCGCTGTGGAGAAATCTGAACCATTTCACACCAAACCCACTCTGGATGACTCTATATCCAATATATCCAATGTTTATATCCAAAGCACTGAATTTAGAAAAAAATCTTGTGAGGTTCCTCTTAAGCAAAGGATTTAACTTGTTTTTAGGATGCTTTAAAACAGGATTTGACTGGCAAGAACATTAGTGCAACCACATAAAACAGATTTAATTCCAATTGTTAAATTCTAATTTTTAAATTGAATTCAAATAATGTTAGAATATACCTGAATAGGAATGTTGGCTGTGTTTTAAAATTATTATTTCATTCATTAAACATTGTTTTCAAATTAATATTTCACCCAATAAAGGACACATAAATCAGTTAAAATCACACAAACTGTCATTTAAGTACAAAAATACTTTGCCATTAAAGGCCAATGGGCTATGTTTTTAAACTTTATGTAAACACAATTAATGTTTTTTGTATATTCATAATTTCCTGCAAAGTATAATTAAAATCAACTATTATTTTATGTAACTAACATTGATGGCTGTGCAATTAAAGGGCACACAGGCCATTTTTTAAATTGACTAACATAAGAATTGAGATGAGATTTAAAAAATTTAAAATTAGATTTTTTGCATATTTTACATCATGACCAGCACAGCAAGAGAGAGTCTATTACACTGGGGGTAGAAATCTCATTCCCGATGGAATCGCTTGATTGGCTTGACCTGCCCTCGCTGTTGTCATGGAAACTGCCATACAGCAGCTCATCCAGGGTGCCGTCAACCAGAGATGTCATCCTGACAAGGAAGGCAAAAGAAAAACAAAAAGATTCCCTTTGACAGCTTTTCACACACCTTCATGCTCTTTTTTTTAACTCTTCATCAATTTAATTTTGTGAGTATCTTAATACTCCACACTAACAATAATACATCAGTATCTTAATACTCCACACTAACAATAATACTTCAGTATCTTAATACTCCACACTAACACTAACAATAATACATCAGTATCTTAATACTCCACACTAACACTAACAGTAATACATCAGTATCTTAATACTCCACACTAACACTAACAATAATACATCAGTATCTTAATACTCCACACTAACACTAACAATAATACATCAGAATCTTAATATGGGGGAGAGTATAAAAAGAGATGGACCAGCCTGTTATTCTGGGTAGTAACCAAATATTAAATATGCAAGTGAATAGTACTGAATTAGATTTGAACTGGATCCAGCACTACAACCATTGGTGTTCCTGAGCAAGACACTTAACCCTGAGTTGCTCCAGGTGGACGTCTCTCTGGATCGTCTGCTAAATGCCATAAATGTAATGCATTTGTGTTGTGATTTTTTGAATGGCTAACAATTCCATTAATTCAGTTGGTTATTTTGTGAAAAGTGAATGTGACTACCCTTGTCATTGTGAAACACAGCACAGCATAACACAAAGCAATTCGACCGCTAAGGTTTACCCATACACACACGTGCAGCAGGGGGCAGCTATTGAAAGCACCCAGGGAGCAGTGACAGGTACCTTGCTCGAGGGTACCTCAGGACAACCTACTGGTGAGGAACTCAAACTCACAATCATCTGATCCGGGGCAACTCCCTAACCACTAGGCCACCGTCATGTGTGTATCGTCCAAAATGAGCAGGACTCAGTTTAGGTTGTTACATGGTCTCGGGTGCTGGGAGGCAGCAGGGCATTTAGGAGTCTTACATCCTTCTGCTAGAAACTCTTGCTCATCCTGGCTGATCAGTCTTCATTCTGAAATTTTGATTTGGAGGCTTTGTAATGTCATTTACAAGCCTTGACCCAATTACAAAAATTTTTACATCCCATTTCAACAGTGTGGCATTTTGACCAAGACCTGTAAAACTCAAACTAACCGAGGTGATAGAAACATCTCATTTACAGTCAGAGTTAAACAAGATCAAATAAAAATCATAGGACTTCATTACTCCTTAGATGAGCATCAGGATATGAGTCCTTTTTGACCCCTAACAGTAAAATTTCAGTCTCAGACTTCTATAGAGGACACACCTAAAAGCTAGAACTGCATTAAAAGAGATGAACGTACCTCTCCAATGAGCAGCTGCTTTTGTTCAGGTGGCAATTTCTTATCCTCTCTTCTTTCAAAGCCTACTCTATTCCCATGAAGCCCAAGTGCACCTGTAAACAACACCGTCACCAGGTGTTGGCAGCTGACTGGCTGAAGGTTAGACCGCCAGGTGGAGACTGGGACTCCCAAAGGACCAATTAAAAACCATAAGACCTTTTGAAGGTGTGAAGACCCTGAAAATAAGTCCTTACAGATGTCAGCCATGGCAACCAGTACTCAGAGAACATATGACACCACAAGACAAAATGCCTGCAGTGAGAACCAGCTTTGGAACATGTACAGCCTTTAATAAGTTAGAAATTTAAACAATCTGAAAGAGGTGGAAAAAACAAAAATCAGCCCCTAGAATAATATATAGAGAACATTATAATAGATATTATATA
The DNA here is from genome assembly GCA_017165825.1 of Hepsetus odoe. Classification (NCBI taxonomy): domain Eukaryota; kingdom Metazoa; phylum Chordata; class Actinopteri; order Characiformes; family Hepsetidae; genus Hepsetus; species Hepsetus odoe. The sequence continues at coordinate 27,998,661 of CM029372.1, read as the reverse complement.
GACACTTAAGTGTTATATATATATATATATGAATAACGTATTGACACCTATTTATACCATGGGGTGATTTTCACAGAAACATTGTAGCAGGTTTTTAATTTTTGTGCTAAAGCACATATAGGCTTTGTTCATCTACTCCACTTAAATAAAGGATTTGTTCTGCTTTATTATAAAACATTTGATTAACAATTATATACACATTAAAAATACAGAGACTGTTTTAAAACATTCTGTACAAAACCTTACAATGAGCATACAGGGGGGAAAAAAAAAGTCACAAACTTCATAATATTTTAAGCAGAATTAAATATACAACATGACAACCAGTTCACTGGTGCTAAGGTTGTTCTGCCAGGTTAGAATAAAAGATGAGGACCACCAGACGTCCAGAGTCATTGCTGAAGTGCGGTGCTGTTAACACAATAGAATGATCTGAGAAACAAGTTCTTGGCAAAAGCAATAAAAACAGCAAGGGTATCTGCACACTTATTTGATCTGGAGGTCAAGAACACAGGACGACCCCTCCTGCCGTGAGAAATGCCCCGGGAAGCAGGATATTCACTTCATATGCTTTCCACACCACGGATGCGCCGGGCCAGTTGGATGTCACGGGGAAACAGCGTCACACGCTTAGCGTGAATGGCGCACAGGTTAGCATCGGAGAAGAGACGGACCATGAATGCCTCTGCGGCCTGCAACACACACACACAAAATTTCAGTCATCATATCACTGCTTAACAATTAAAACTACTGGGAACCTGAGTCCCCGATTGTATCAACGTCCCCAATAAACAGGTGTGTAGTCAGAGATCTGTCCTCATTTGTGCACGCACACATATACACAAATACATACACACACAGTGCACCCGGAAAATATTCGCAGTGCTCCACTTTCTCCAAATTTTGCTGTTACAGCCTTATCCCAAAACAAATTCAATTTATTTTTTACCTTAAAATTCTACACATAATACCCCATAATGACAAAGTGAAAATGTTTGCTTGAAACTTTGGCAAATTTGTTACATTTAATAATATGTATGCAAGTTAAATACTTGAGATCAACAGTTCAGAGTAACGGTGAGTGTGGAAGAGAGGTGAAGAAGAGAGTGCAGGCAAGTTGGAATGATCTGTGACAGACGGGTGCCAGCTAGAGTAAAAGGGAAGGTTTACAGGACACAGTGAGACCAGCTATGTTGTACGGGTTGGAATCAATGATGAAAAGGCAGGAGGTGGAGCTGGAGGTGTCAGAGTTAAAGATGCTGGGATTTTCGTTGGGTGTGACGAGGATGGACAGGATTAGAAATGAGTATATTAGAGGGACAGCTCAGGTTGGATGTTTTGGAGACAAAGTTAGAGAAGCAAGGTTGCGTTGGTTTTGACATGTCCAGAGGAGAGACAAGAATTATACTAGGAGGAGGATGTTGAAGATGGAGCTGTCAGACAAGAGGAGAAGAGGAAGGACAAAGAGGAGGTTTATGGATGTGAATGTTCACATTTCCAGGCAGTTATCCTCTAAATTATTACCGAATACAGTTTTTGTTACTTTCCTATCAAGTAAAATACACAGTAATACATTTACCTGTAAAAATTTGAAAGTGTCATTCAACATAACCCACAAAAATTCACAAATTTCATTTCATTTCACAAATTTCAGTCCAGGAAATTCACATGCCACCATTTTGAATACCAAAACCGGTGACCGCATACGTAGCAACTCAATACATTTTACTGTAAATCCCATTATTTCTGAGTTATGTGATTTAGACAGTCAATGTCCAATGGCAGTTTCCCAAAAATGTCAGAAAAAGGTCTAGTGTCACTGTACACATATTAGCATTTTTGCCTACATGTAATCAAAAATCTCAGATGTCAAGATATCACTCAAAAATACATTTTGGACCACATTTCTATGCCAAATCAGGGGTGTGACTTATACACGAGTAAATATATATATATATTTTTTTTTCCAGTTCAGTTGAAAGTGTGAGTTCCAGGACGTAAAACCATCAATTCAGTCAGAGATACTAAAAGGTGAGCAAAACTGTCAGTAAACTCTAGAAGAAGAGAATAAAAAAACCCATCCCCAATAAAAGGTGTTTCAGTTGCATAAAACCTCAGATCTTTACTAGCGAGTGTTTGTGGATTGGCTGTGAATGAAAGTGAGAAGTAGACAGCACCTCCTGCAGGGCCATCAGGGCATAACCCTGCCACTTCAGGCTCTCCCGACTGAACATCTGACACACCTCCCGCACCTGAGAGAAATGAAAGATAAAAAGAGGAAATAAATTAGCAAGAGGGAATGAAAAAGAGGGAAAAAAAGCAAGTTAGAGAATGAAAGACAAAAAGAAAAATTTGCACAATTTAATTGATTAATCAAATTGATAAAACGATCAATTTAAATTTTTAAAAATGTTTAGAATAATAATATTAAAGTAATAAGCTTGCCTCAAGGTGAGACTTTCCTGATGAACTGTGATACTTCTAGGGAGACCAGATTTACCCTCCCAGATAAATAAATCTGTGCTCAGCATCTGCCAGTTTTATCTACAGTGAGATAAAACCGCGCTCGCAACCCAAAATGCTTGTAACCCAAATCCACTCCCCTCTTTATAAATAAAGGAAATTCACATGATGCGTTCCATACCTGCATAAATACACATAATTTTTTTTTAATGGTAAATATATTACAAATTATTACTCCTAACATCAGGGCTATTGTTACGATACAAGACAGTCGCTGCACTGATCACAGAGGAAGAAAGAACACGTGCACGGTATGTAAACGTTCGTAGGATGTTTCCTCGGCTAATGGGAAAGCGTAGCGTAGATGCGAGCTCACCTCCCTGTGAGGTGAGGTTAACGAGGCGAGAGAAAAGAACCATCGTCTCAGTTGATGTTAAAGTGCATCCACACCGCGGGAGCGTCACATGATGCTCGTTAGCCAAGGTGTATGCTCCTAACCCACACTTTACTCATAACAGAAAAATTCAACACACAAGCAAAAACCTTTTGCTCGTGTGCCAAGACACCGCTCATAACCCAAGTTAAATTTTTTTACACATTTTTTAAGTCGAAATTCTTGTGAGCCGGGTTACTCGTAACCCAAGGTACCCCTGTACTCGTCTATAGATTTAGAGTTCGGTAAAATTAATCGACTAATAACTTGGGTGTCGCTTCACCACTCCTACTGGTTGTTCCGCACCAGGTTTGGAAGCACGGCTTTCAGCTTTTCAACATTTTTTTTTTTTTTTTTTTAAATAAAATCAGTTTCAGGTTAAACCTGAAAATAGTCTCAGGTTCATTTCTCTTTTTTTTTTTTAAAGGAGGAGGAGAAGTTAACACTCTATTCAGAGAGGCTGCTTTTCCTGTGATTTAAATTTTGAGACACCATCTTTTCATTGTGTGAAACGATGAGGTTTTAACTCTGACCAGCAGGGGGTGCAGTGCCACCTCACTTTCTTCTATACTCCACCAACGGTCCTGACAGCAAAAAGAGGACACAACTGCTGAAACTTGAGATTTCATACCAGGCGTGAAAAAGGTCCCTTTCGCAGGAGCAGTTCTGTAGACTTCTGATATTTCCGGATTTCCATAAGTGCTCTCATGCCTGGCCGAAATCTCCGCTTCTTTCTAGGAGACGCCTCTGATCAGAAAGGAACACAAGTCACATCATGATCCTCAGGAAAGAGAAAGGAGGAGGGCTGGAGGATGAAGGGCCTGATTTCTTCAGCAAAAGCTGAATGATTTGCTTAATTACTGCAGGAGCCTTTTTCCTTCAGTCCTGCTGGAAATGTACAACTGGCATGACCTGAATCGCCACACGGCCCTCAGACCGTACAGAGGTGTTCAGTAGTCCCTAGCTATAAACTGTTAGCTCAAGTGAAGAAGAGTATGCAGGCAGGTTGTAATCGGTGGAGAAGAGTGTCAGGAGTGATCTGTGACAGACATGTACCAGTGAGAGTGAAAGGAAAGGTTTACAGGGCAGTTGTGAGATCAGCTATGTTATATGGGTTGGAGACAGCGGCGCAAAGGCAGCGGAGATTGAGGAGTTAAAGAAACTGAGATTTACATCAAGAGGGACGAGGGCAGACGGGATTTGGAAGAGTATATTAGAAGGACAGCTCAGGTTGGACTGGAGACAGAATGAGAGAAGCGAGACCGTGTTGGTTTGGTCATGTCTGGTGAGCTGCTGAGTAGATCAAGAGAAGGTTGGTGACGATGGAGCTGCCAGGAAATGTAGAAGAGCAAGGACAAAGATGAGGTTTGAGGACATGCAGGGGGACGGTGTGAAAGAGGCAGAGGACACATCCACTCTGGAGAGCACCATCAGGAGCAGGTGAACTAAGAAGATAAAAATGAACAAAAGAATTCTTTCTGAGGTCTTACCCGTGGGTCCACTGGTTCTTCGAGTCCGAGACGTGGAAGCCACTGGAGGGCGAGGGGGAGACCTCCGCCTTGGGGTGGTGGGCTTCCGTCTATGAGCCGAAGTATCCCTCCGCATCGTCCAGGCGGGTCAAAAAGCAAAACTATGCTGACCTGTGAGCTGTTTGTGGACAGGTGTGTAACAGATTATACAATAATGACAGGTAAAGGTTATAAGGCGGGCAAGTTTGGCAACTCCTTACAACCAAACATCTCCAACATGAATCTATTTTTTTTTTATTTCCTCTCCAAACCCATCTGTGAAGCTACATGTCTTCAGGATAGGTTGCATCAATGAACTTATATAACCAAATAGTCGCCGACTGATTTATAAACTAACTAGTTGGTTGTCATTACATTAACATGTTGCTCAAATCAGTCATATTTCTACATCACACACCAGAAACTGAAATTCACAAAAATGAAGTATTTAGACCAGAATTTTAGGGATGTTGTCTGGTCCTTGTGGAAATTTGAGGCAGGTGGCTGCATTTTGTTAGGGTTCACTGAGTGTTGTGCAGTGTACTCACAATGATAACTTGGCACTTTCACTTTAAGAGACTAAGTCAGATTAGAAATGGGAAAGTATGAGTAAAGTGACAGGGAGCACGCTGTTGAGCAAATTTAGACACAAGCAGACTCTAAAACAGCTTTCCAGAAGCAGTAAGAGTCTTCAGGGTTTAAAGGACTGATGCTGATTTGAATATGGGGCAGTGGTGGCCTAGTGGTTAGGGAGTCGGCCACAGGATCGGAAGATTATGGGTTCAAACCCTTTACCATTAGGTTGCCCTGGATTACCCTTGAGCAAGGTACTGTACCAGTCACTGCTCCCCAGGTGCAGGTTGCTAGATCACGGTCAGACTATTTTAGAGGGAAAGTTAAATAAACCTGGCCAACGCACCATCCCAAAGCAACCCCTCAAACCCCAAATCAGACATTTAAACTCCTATCAGTACCCCAATTACATCCCAAAAACTTCCCCAACTCGAATCAGACCCCAGAACCCCCAATCCAGCCTCTGATCAGACCCCAGAACCCCCAATCCAGCCTCTGATCAGACCCCAGAACCCCCAATCCAGCCTCTGATCAGACCCCAGAACCCCAATCCAGCCTCTGATCAGACCCCAGAACCCCCAATCCAGCCTCTGATCAGACCCCAGAACCCC
>CM029372.1:27923746-27983130 GCA_017165825.1 Hepsetus odoe | reverse complement strand
AGAAGAAGAAGAAGAAGAAGAAGAAGAAGAAGAAGAAGAAGAAGAAGAAGAAGAAGAAGAAGAAGAAGAAGAAAGCTAAATTGCTATAGGCTGAATCAGAGAACGACGGTCATTAGCTTATTGGGTATGAAAGTGAAAGTGACTATTTTCCACTGTGAAACACAGCACACAAGTGAACCACAACAAAATGCAACATCTGGTTTTAACCCACACACAAATGTGCAGTAGTGGGCGGCTGTATCCAGCTCCAGCGCAGTGATGGGGGCGGTACCTTGCTCAAGGGTAGCTAAGGCCAACCTACTGGCCTGGGATTTGAAACCCATGACCCATGATCCATGAGGTTGTTAACCACTAGGCCACCGCTGCCCCCTCATAACATTGTTCATCATAACGGAGTTTCTGCTGCTCTGTTCTGCACTGAAGTCGCTGTGATTCCTAAGAGCAGCTTTAACGAACTGATGTGAGATTTTTGCTGCCTTTCCTTCTTCTGTCCTGACACTTTGAGGGGTGTTTAAATGGTGCTTGTGTTCTGAAGTATCAGGCTACTGTGTTTGGATTATACAGAGATGATGAACTCTAAACAGTCTTCTTTTGATGGATGAGTTCCTCACCGAGCCAAAACTCTCCATCCAGCTCTCCAAAGCCTCTGCTGTACTCCTGCCAGCCTCTGAAGAAGTTTACTTTCCCATCCTTTCTCCTCTGGAAGACCTGGTCCACACACAAATGCAGGCAAACACATTACACAAACCATTCCCCTGAACTTATGAGGCAAAATGTGATCTATTCTCAATCGGTTCTTATATAAAAACGTAAGAAAATGTTTCTTTCTCGTGAACAGAGTGTGAAGTGTAAGAATGAATCTTCCTTACAAGTATATTTAAAATCAAAAGACCTAATAAATCGGGCCGTAGATATTAAACCTTCTCTTGGGAACAAGTTCACGATGCAAGAAAAACACCATAAACTATGCGCTCATGTTCCTGGCAGTTGTTGATGGGACACTTTGTATTGCACCAGCAATAACACTCCACTTCAGCCAGAACATACAATAGAAGTTCAGTTTTCATGTTTTGATATTCCTGGATGTGGGACCCCCCTGATCCCAGACCCCCAGTCCCGCTTGGTTCTCACCACTGCTGATTCCATGGTTTTTGTGTTAAAACACCACCTTACCGTCCAGCCTCCTCCATCAGTCTCCATATCACAATACACTCTGATTGGTTGGCTGTTCTCCCCTCCTGGGAAAATCTCCCTCACGCCTGATTCTCTCACCCCGTTCAGGAGCTCCTGAGAGCAGTCTGTCGGGAAGGGGAACCTTAGAGACCCTGAAATAAGAAAGAAATTGAAATGTTTTAATTGTGCTTCAAGAGGAGAGACTGAAGTGTGTAATAGATTCTGGAAATTCTCTAATAAAAACAATAATTATAAAATAAACAAAAAAATAAATAAACACTAACAATACTAATAACACTCATTATTATTATTGTTATTGTTATTGTGATTATTATTATTTATTGAGCACTTTTCAAGCATCTAGATAAAGCTAAAAGTGCTTTAACTTTTGCAACAATTTCTAAAGCAATTACTTAATTGTTAATTGCCATAAAAAAGATAAACTAGCAAAATGTAAACATCTTAAAATATATATATAAAGAAAATGTGCTGTGTTCACAATCAGTAGTAGTCACTTTCACATATACTTATTTACTTACATGCTCCAATATGGTCACCACGTACATATATTTTTACATTTACAGCATTTAGCAGACACTCTTATTCAGATTGACTTCCAGTTCTGGATTACAGGGACAGTCCCCCCCAGAGCAACTTGGGGTTCAGGGTTTATGCTCAGGAACCCAATGGTGGTGGTGCTGGAGGTGTGATTCAAACCTGTGATCTCTTGGTTCAGATGCGAGTATCCTAACACTAGACCACCAGCACCCATTTTTATTTGTAACCCATTTTTTTATTTATGAGCTGGGTTTATTTTTAGACTAAGATCATTTGTTTTCATTTCAAATTTTAAGTTCATTTCATTTTAAATGAGTCATCAAACTCTCTTTACAACAAAAATTCAATTAAAAGACTGTTTTGTGGTTTCACTGTTAAGACAGACTGGCTGTCGTTATGATGTTTTGTTAAAAAATTTCCAGGCTGAAAAACACCCCATAATTAAATTGTGAATTGGTGGGGCTAAACTGCTATAGGAATAACTTCATAAGTGTATGAAGTCGGGGAGGAACAGGATTAGAAATGAGGACATGCAAGCAGTCGGTTTGAAGGAGGAAGATGCAGAGGTCAGGAAGAAATGGAGACGGTTGATCCACTGTGGTGACCCCTAAACGAGAGCCGCTGAAAGAAGCAGAAGGAGAAGAAAAAGAAGAAGATGTGTTTACCTGTAGTGAACTGAGTGGAGATGGCTGCTGTATAGAGTCCTCCTCTCTGGGCCTGCAGTCGGGCCGTGTAGACGGACGAGGGGTGCAATCCAGTCAGGTTGTATTCTGTGATGTTGGGGTCAAGGGTCACCTCCTTGAGGGGTGAACAAAAATACAACCTGATACCTTTGATTCTGATTCTTTATGCATGTTTGACTGAATGACTCTGTGAATCTGATATTGATCACGTATGAATGATCGAGATCGAGGGAACCATAAGCATGATTGTATTCTTACATCACAAGTCATGTGACCTCTATCTATCTATCTATCTATCTATCTATCTATCTATCTATCTATCTATCTATCTATCTATCTATCTATCTTTCTATCTTTCTATAGGCAGTGATGTCCTAGTGTCTTAGACTAGACCCCTTAATCGGAAAGTTTTGGGCTTGAATCTCAAACCAAAAGGTTATTCTCTTTTCTGCTGGTACCTAGAATTAGTTTTAGTTTAAGCCAGTTTTAGGAGTAACTCAGGGATGCATCTCACCTCACGTTGTCCTCATCTTCGTGTTTGAGACAAATCAACTGCTTGAGTCTCAGTTCTATCTAAATTCTCAGTTCTACATCAGTGCTGTTTTGGGGAAAGTGTGTGTTTAGTCTTGTTTTCGGTCTCTTTGCTCTTTTTAGAATTGGGAGACATTTGGACAGTTGCCAGAAGACAGAAGAAGTAGACGCTCCCAGCTTTCCGGCCTCACCTTGATCTCCTGCCCGTCTGTAAAGTAGGTCAGTTTGTAACTCCTCGCTGCTGAAGCAGGTGGTTTCCATGACAACATGGCTGTGCGGGGGGTCACCTGGCTGGCTGTCAGGTCACGAGGTCCCTCCCCTATCCCCCCCGAGCCTATGCCAGGGACAGGAGAGATGGAGTTAAGGGTCTGTGGGGAGATCTCACTACAAAAAGCTTTTTCTGGTGCATTAACTGTGCAGCATGAATTAAAATACCAAATTACCCAAATTATGTTGTTTGATATCTTGTGACAGAAACTCCCTGTAGTTTAACTGTCAAAATGTTCTTTGGTCCTTTCAGCCCAGTTGGGTCAAGAGAAAACCATCTCATAAGAAATTCCACACCAAGAGGAGGAAGAAAAGATAAGAGTCTTTGTCTTAGTGGGATGTCCTGTAGCATAGATTCTCGGGACACTGTCCCATGTTTCTGTCCTACACACTTTCACTTTTCTCACTGTGATACTTTGTAAATGTTCTGTTTTGGGCTTGTTTTAATAAAGATTTTTTAAACATTTAAATTAGTATATTATTCTTCAATAGTGTGGGCTTCAGATGATCAGATTTTCTGTCACCGACCTCTGAAAAGTATAAATAAGAATTGGAGAATTAACGGGTCTCTGTGAAGTCTTATGGTCTCTCAGGTCCTAAGCACAAACTAAGCACCATGAATGTCCCAACACAAAACATTCAGGTTAAATTACTCATTAAGTTATGATCATAAATCGTTTAACTGGAGTCAGATATTAATAATCCGTGCTGACTATTGGTCAGGATTAACATGAAGAGGGGTTCTAACAAGGGAGTCTCAATAAAACTCCACAGGGACAAAACGTAAACTCTATTTATTTAAAACGAATGCATCATCAGTACTCAAGAACCCTGCATCAACCTCGTTTTATCATTTTCACACTTTTAATAAACAGATATCTGCTTTTACTGAAGTTTAAAATGGGGCTTATCTGATCTTTACAGTGTGGAGACTCTGCACTGACCGCTGGTGGTGGAGAAGATGGTTGTGGCTCCCAAGCTCTTTCCGTCCCCCAGCTGGCTGAAGATGGTGACGGAGTATTTGGTAGATGCTCTGAGAGCCTGCAGTTGCTGCTCCGCTGCGTTACCGGAAACTCTGATGGTCTCAGTGCCAGGGACTAAAAGAACACTGAAATTACTCAGAGCTAGAGGTTCATACAGATACACGGACTCTGCTTTCCTTGTTTTGGATCAAAACAGAAAAATGATTCGTTGTTGTGTTTAAGGTGTGGCTCACAGTTTTCACACTGATATATCTAAAGTTGATCCAAAACTTGTAAACTAAACTTTATGAAGATGACGCCTGGGATTATATCTGCTAAACCTTCTGAACCCTTCTGTATTTTGGTTTTATTGAGCTTGTAGGTTTTATTTATCTTGTTTTATCAGTGAAGTCACTGAAACTATGGTTTAGGCAATGGAAAAACCTGATTTAGCTCTTGAAGGGATGATAAATCATAAGCAGGTGTGAAAAGAAAGTCATTTATAGGTATCAGAAAAGAGGTCTGCAGAAAAGATACGATGGTTGAATCAATTTTTGGCCCATATACATGAAAGGTAGTCAGACCAGCTAAGTTATATGGGTTGGAGATGGTAACGCTGACAAAAAAACAGGAGGTGGAGCTGGAGGTGTCAGAGTTAAAGATGCTGAGGTTTACATTTGGAGGGATGGCAGAGTCAGAGAAGCGAGATTGTGTTGGTTTGGTCATGACGAAGAGTTTATCAGGAGAATGATGTTGAGGATAGAGCTGGCAGAAAAGAGTAGAGGAGGAAGAACAAAGAGGAGGTTTGTGGATGCGGTGAGCAAGGACACGCAGGAGGTTGGTGTGAAAAAAGAAGAAGCAGAGGACAGGAAGAAATGGAGATGTGGAGAACAAGATGCGTTATAAGCATGCTGTGCATGTGCATTGCATTACTTCCAATGAGTTTCAAAGGTAGGGACTAATTGAGTGCAAAAAGCTCACAGGACATAAACAGGTTTATGATCATTTTTAAAAGTCCCACTGTGTCCACGATTAAAAAGCTGCCACTGTGTGTTTATGTGTGTGCGTTTCAGAGGTAGTTCAGAGACACTGTCTTAGATTTACATTAAGACAAAAAAAAATGAACTCAGCCTATTAAACGAATTCAACTGTTCAAATTTGCATCTTCTGAGTGTCCCGATCTGTCCATTCCTTTCTCCTGATTCAACTGGCTCTGTGTGAAAGACTGTATTGTTGCAGACCTGTCTTTAAACTCCCCCTGGGAGTTTTTTGCTGGTGGACGTCTGCCTCTGAGATGCTACTCACCTTCCTCGGATCGGTAGACGATGACGTACTGGTCCACAGTTGCCAGCGCTGGCCTCCATAGCAACAAGGCCTTGGTATCAGTGATGTTTATGGCCCTCAGGTCAGTCGGTGGGTCGGGTACTGGAAGAGACGAAGCGAGCGAGACACTGTAACGCTGGACTTTGCAATCGGCCAATGCGCTCAAAAACTTCCAACATGAAATGGCTCTTGGCCGCAGCTCAGCTCTAAAACCGCAAACCCAATCCAAAGCCAGAGCCCTTGAGAAATGGCAGAGCTGCGTTTTCCAGATACTGCACCTGCTACATCTATTAGGAGCTCTGGGGCCACTTAACATGCTGTTAGAAAGCAAACTTGAAACAAGGACATAATGGGGGGAAAAACTGATGCAAAATGGCTCCGAAAAACCATCCTATACGAGGAGAAACATAATCATCAGCATACTCTTGTTAGAAAATGATTTTTAGAGGCAGCTTTACGTGTCAGTACGATGCGGTTGACTGGGTCGCTCTCATCAAGTCCGAGCAGGGAAATCACTCCAACCTCATAGGAAGATCCAGGAGAAAGTTTGGAAAGGGCCAGGCTTGAGTCTGTAGAGTCAACTGTCACCGAAATGGGCTCCCCTACAATCACAGAACCTCAGCGTTAGTCGGACACAAATCTCAGCTGGTGTTCATTAATGAGTGAAGTGAAAGTGAAAGTGACATGGTGAACCACAATGAAATGCATTCTCTGGATTTAACCCACATGCAGGAGGCAGCCATATCCAGCACCCAGGGAGCAGTGATGGGGATGGTACCTCAGAGCAACCTGCTGGTCTGGGATTCGAACGCACAACCTTCTGATTCTGGGGCTTAGTCCCTAAACACTAGACCACTGCGGCCTCAATTATAGTTTGGGAATAAAATTTGTCCAATGGTCCTCACATGTAGCTTCTTGATTAGTAGTAACATCCTAGAAAAGTCTTTTGGAGACGCCTTAACATCTCACAATCGTGTGAGATGAGTATGTTATGATTAATTAAACATTTATGCAGTTTATTTGTCACACACAATGTTCTATAAATGATTCTAACAACGAAAATGACTAACTTGATCTTCTGTCTGTAGTTGTGTGTTGAATGGTGTGTGTGTGTGTGTGTGTGTGTGTGTGTGTTGGAAAGCTCACCGTCCTCTTTGTGTGTGTACGTGACCTTAAATCCAGACACTGGGCTCTTGGGTCGTGTCCAGGATACGGTGAGGGAGCTCTCGGACACCTCCCTGAAGACGAGGTTGGAGGGAGGCTCGGGACCTGTCAGAGACACACGATAGACAATGAAGAAGGACAGACGGGACAAGAAAGGAAAAGAAAACTGATGCTTAAAACAAAACAAAACAAAACAGAGCACAATAAGGAAGAATGATAAGAATTAAGTTTTATTAAAATTTTACTTTAAGAGATAGATGAGTAGAGAAACATTGTTTCCATGGAGAGATAAGACACAAAAAACACTAAACGAATAAAACAACAGCTGGAAACAAAAAAGAAAGTCTGGATGTGAAGACAGAGGGGAGGAAATGTGCGACCACAGTTTTTTTCATTCAAAAAATTCTTGTCGAACCAGTGAATGTTATTATTAGTGTGCACACAGAGGACATACTGGTGTATATATGTGCAAACTAAACATATATACAGTATACACAAGACGGCATATACAGTCCCGGGACCCAGGTGGACGCTGGGGTTAATAGTGGACACTGATCCTGGACAGTAGTGAGAGAGAAAAGGAGCGTAAGGCCGAGGTGACGATGCTGGTCTTTAGATCCTGGGAGGAAGAAAAAGATTAGAGAAGTGAACGATCTGAGGAGGAAGTGAACGGCAGCAGGTCAGGGTTTGGGTTACTAACAGCTCCTTTCTGATTGGATGGTTTTTGATTATTATTATTTTTTACTTCTCTCAGTTTTGTATATTTGTATAAGTATTTATTTATTATTATATGTATTTACTTTCTGTACAGTTTACACCTAAATGTTGTTTAGATTTAGACTATAAAACAATGAAATTTAATTTCAGTATTTTATGAATTACTTACTTAGATTATTAATATCTATAATTGTGGAAAAAAAATCTGATTTAATTTTCAGCAAATTTAGGAAATGTATAACACTAATGTATAAGTTAGTGTTTTGTTTTTGTTTTTTTCTCAGTTTTGTATATTTTAGTATAATTACATATATTTTCTGTGCTATGTACAGGTTCGATTTGACTTCATTTATGATTTAATTTAGTTTCATTTACATCACATGTGCATTTAACACATGTGATATAATTTAATTTGCATGACTTCTTTGGTACAAAATATAAAATGATCCAGAATTACTTTCTTATTTCATGCCATTGCACAGTCTTGAAGTCATTCAGGGATAAATTTCACATGCATGCGATACAATCGACTTCTTAAATCATGAATATTGATATGATTTGATTTTGATCTAAATTATTAGCAAATTTTGAAAATCTGTATTACTCAGACACCCAAAGTGGTTTAAACACCACAAAGTTTAGCATCTACACTAGGTCAACAAACCAGCCTGCACACTTAGATTAAGACTAACCAGCATCTCAGACACACATCCCCCAGTCTCTGTTTTGTGGTTACATCATCTAAACTCAATCTTTCTTTTTTATTGGAGGCAAACATCTGGAGGCCAGCCTTGGTCTTACCCGCAGTTTGGGTGAATGATGAGAGCAGTCAGTGAGGATGGCTGACTGTATGTTTGCCCTGGATGAAAGAAGATCAAAGCAGCAATAAATGATGATAAGCAAGATTATTATGATGGTTATTGATTGTAGTTTTTCTTTTTTTTTGTCATAGAGTGCGTCATAAATATCATTATTCCAGGTCTTCAGCAGTAAATGAGTTGTTGTTGGGTATAGTACTGTTCAAAAATGTCACACAATATGTTGTTTTAATCAATTCAATAAAAATATCATAGATTGAAGTTTAAAACTATACATATATGATTAAATGACCGATAAACATTGTAGATATTGACTCAATTCTGATTAAATCACAATAAAGTCATTTTAGAGCCTTTAATCAAAACCTACATTTGTAGAATTGACGTGGTGAAAATGACAATTGTTATCAAATAATCCATTTCTAATAATTTCTGTCACATAATTACTATTATTATAAATTATTATTATTATTATCATCACTATTAGATTGTTGTTTTTAAGTTACTGCTTTCAAAGTACTTTTAAAGTTCCCAAAATGCCTTAAAAAGTTCTGTTGCAGTTGTCATTTACTTTTGCAATAAAATTAATTTCAAAAATTAAAAGTGCAGTATTTTGAACAGCTCTTTGCAACCTTTGGTGTAGATCAACATTTCATGAACTGACATTTTTGGATGCTGATATTCATGACACATCTATGCATAACACATGGACATGACTGGACTGAACAGACACACCGGTGTACAAAGATAAAAAACAGGCCATGAACATACTGCTGCATATTTCTTACAGTTTGCAATATTATTCTATCACGCTGGAGGAAGATTTTTAACTTCAGTCCTTCCACAAACTCACTCTAGGGCAAGAGTAGGAAAAGTTTCAGTCTCTGCCTTTTTAGGCCAAATGCAGGACATTTTAAAAGTGATTATATACCGTGGAAATGAGCTTTACTGATGCTGTTAAATTTCAAGATAGATTTCCAATATTTTATTGAAGTTTAGTCAAATGTACTTCTTCTAAAAATCAAAAAGGAAGCCCTTAGTTTATTAAAAATGCCTGTTTTTAAAGCTTGTGCCACCTAGTTTAACGTAACACATCACACAAAGAGTTAACGTAAAAATGAAAGGTTACAGGTGGGGACTTTATTAAAATCATTCTGTGTGAATTTCTTTTAAAGTTTTTGTTTTCAAAACACGTCACAGTTTTGGTTAAAGACAACTGACGTACAAAGCAACACAGTGACGAAAAGCTGAGCACCAATAAAGTGTAATTAAAGGTGTTTTATCTTGGATACTGTTTCCAAATCTATTTGAATATTAAAGACAGATCCAGTTTTGAGTACCTGTCCTGATGACGATGTTGTAAATATTGGAACGCAATCCTGGACCCTTTCCGAAAAGGGACACAGAGTAGCCGGTCTGAGGGGCGAGGTCCGTGACTGGATATGAACGAGCAGAACCAGGGAGCATCGTAGTGAATTTCTTGATCACCCCACCATCACTGCTGTTCCTTATCGAAGAGTGTGAGTCAGGAGCGTTACCATGAACATTTTCTCTTCCTTCACTTATGCTGTTCTGTTCTTTCCTCTCATCTCCCTTTTCCTGGCCCATTTCCGTCAGCCCACTCTGCTCCCTTTTGTCTTCTTCCTCACTTCCTTGCTGTGGCTGTCCTGCTCTTGGCCTTCCACGCTCTTCCACTCTGATGACAAAGTACTTAAACCTGTCCTTCGGTGCTCCCCATATCACAACAAACCCTTTCGATGTTACATTTTGAACCCCGACATGATTAATGTCGTCTTCTGAACCCTCAGCAAATGAAAATGTTTCTTGAGGTCCTCCTGCAGTCGTCACTGTTGAGGGGGCAGCTTCAAATTCCTTGCTCTTATCTTTGTCTGGGGAGAGGCCAGGTTTAGGGTCTTTGCTTTTGTCTTTGGCCATCAAAACATTGGTTTTGGACTCTTCTCTACTGTTTGGAACACCTTGAATAATTGTATTTTTTGGTTTTACTAGAGGATATTTTGGGGAAGGTCTAAAGACAGTGCCATTTTTCCTTCTAATTGCAAGAGAAGGTCCAAGGTTGGGATTTGAACCATTTTGCCAGCGGCGGATAGTCCCAGGTGTCATTTGGTCCTTAAACGAAGATTGTCTGTTTGTGATTCTTGGCAGGGTATCCTCATGTCTGTCTTCTGAATGACTCTTATCTTGAGTTGAGGTGACCGTGGGATCATCTGTTATGAAATTGACTTTGGAATCTTTGATCTGGTCTTCGTTTGCTTGGTGACCAGTTTCAGATTCTTTGCTAATGTGTTTGCCTGATGGAAGAATGACTTTACTGTCTTTGCTTGTTGTTTCAAAATTGTCTTGTGCACGTCTAGGAATGGTTGTGGCATTTGTTCTTACTTGTCGATGAAAATTTGATCTGATGATCGTACCATTTTTTCTCCTAACTGTGAACCGTGGTTTGGGAAGCAATTCATCTTGACTGCTGCTGTTGATTTCAGGTTTGGTTTGGTGAAGGGCAGTTGGTAGCCTGACAGTGCTGTTGTTCCTGTTTGAGACTTTTGGCAGGGCAGGTCTGTAGGGTTGCTGAGGAGGTTTCAGAAGCAGTCTGGTTCGGTTTTGAAAGGGCCCGATATTCGGTTTACGGAGGAATTTGCCTCTAAATGGTGTGCGGCGAAATGGAGTTGAGGTGCCATTTCTTACTTTTGGCTGCTCATGTTCAAGCATGACACCTTTACCATTCTTTTTTGCATCTGTGCTCAAGTCTTTTAATGGTAATTTGTTTAATGAAGGATCAACTCTGTGTCCTTGGACAGTATGAAGGCCTTGCCTATCTGGCATGTGACCTTGAGAGCCTGTTAAGTCCTTTTCTGAAGTTTCTTGTTTCTGTAATGAAGGATCCAGCGATGAGACAGAGTGGCTGTTTCTAGTTGAATGTCTGTCTTTGGATATCCAAGAAGATGAGACAGAAGAGATTGGTCCACCTTTAATGCCTGTTGTTGTTGAGCCTGTTGATTTTGGATAAGTTTGATACCTGTGTGGTGGCGGCATCTTGGGAGGAGTTCTAGTCGTGTGTCTCTCAGTTAACAGTGGATTTGTGTCAGTGGGCCTGGTTTGTGTTTCGGACAAAAAGAGAGCTGGCTGGGAAAGAGGGATGGCCAGAGGAGCTGGTGGTGATGTGGAAAATGTAGATCCTATTGAAAGACTTTTCCCATCCTCCTCATTTTGCGTGCTTAACCTCAGATGCTCATCTTGTGTGTTGACCCTCAGTTTCTCTGTCAATGTCTCTGTTTGGAGTAACGGGACGTTTAGTATAGCAGCTTTCTTCCCCCCTTCACCTGCTTCTCTATCTTCCTGTCTCTCATTCCCCACAATTGGCTTTTGTTCAGTTCTGTCACCTGGGAGTTTTGCTCCATTTTCCTTTAATGGTGTAACACCATCAGCCAAACCCTCAGACGTGCCTAAAAGGATTTTATGTAAGATGTCTTCTCCATTGATGTGACCAACCATGACGGTCATGTTTTTCGCTGACACTTTTCCATTAGACGTCCCATTGAAATGTATCTTCCTATGCCCCACCAAGACTTTCCTTACACATTTTGTCCCATTGATATGGACTGTGAGGTTCTTTTCAGTTGTCACTGTTGGCTCCAGTGGCTCTTCACTTGCAATGGACATATTTTGATCCTTGAACACATTATTTTCAGTGCCACTGATAGTTGATTGTGAGAAAGAACCCTCAGTGCCATTTTTTACACCAGAATGACTTCCTTCCATTGGTTCTGTGGAATCCATTTTCTGACTGGTCTGTGCCTGTGCACTGTCCTTAGCATTCGTCTGCTGTGGACCAGATCCTATGACGGGTTTCTTTGTTCTGGGTCCCTCAGCTGGGAACCTCCCTAATGGCTTTTTTAAAGGATATGGACCAACTCTTCCCCCTCTGACACCAGTCCTCGTGCTATTGAATCGCAACATCCCAATATTTGGACCGTTTATTTTTGCTGGTCGACTTCCGGGTCTGAGTAAAGCCTTTTCCTTAAATGCTGGCCTGCTTTGCCCAGGTCGAGAGAAGATTCTTAGACCTGGTCGAGCGGATATGTTGACCTTGGGTGCACTGATGTCTCTAAATGTTCCTGGTTTCTGAGCTCCAAAAGGGGTCTTCTCTTCTTTGTCTTCCAGCCTTTCAGATATATCAGGCTCAGTCTCACCAGTCCTGCTGTCACTGCTGTAATTTCTCAATGACGTCTGCATGGCCACAGTTTCCACAGTCAGCCTGGGTGATGTCTTTTTGGTTGTTTCTGAAGGCATGAAGGAAGTTTAGAAGTTGGAATAAAAGTAAAGAGTTTGCCACTTCCTCTTCGACTTGGTTGGCTAGAAGGAGGAAGTGCTGCTGATTGAACTGTAAAGTTAATGTATTATTGATTAGTGTTCAGAGTTAAACAAGTTATGAATTCAATTCATCACTTGATTTACTGGGGATCAGCATAGCAGCCATGTCATCAGTGTACCTCCGCCACCATTTCTTGCTGGAAAGAAGGAAAATGAGATATTTGTCTTAAAACATGATATGCTGAAAAGGAATGAAAATCAGATGCTGCTTGTTAGATGTGGCCATCTGTTGAGGTGGAAGTGAGTCATCATCGCCACACCAGAGCAAGAAGGAAAATGTTATTGTTTCCTTCTGCAGGACACTTGCTCTGCTCTTTGGTTTTGTATTAACATGTGCAGAACCTTTTACCACGCCTCACTGGAAGCTCACTTCCAGCAGCTCAGCTGTTGAGTAATGAGAGACCTGATTACAGGAAATAGGATGATCTAAATTTACCAGAGCATTTCAAGAAGCCACTCAAAATCTTGAGACAAAATTATAACTTTCTATTTCTTTACATACACCCATAAGAGTCATGTCCACATTTGTTTTTTTCTGGATGTTTTCTCTCTTTCTACGCAACTTCAAACTCATGAGATCCAAATGACTCTTTATTAGAAATTTTTTGGAGCTGTAGTCACTTTTCCATTGTTGGGATGAACATTCGAATGACCACCCTCAGCTTAAAGAAAATGTCTGCATGATCAGATGCAACCCAAGAACCAAAAAAGAGCCAAATGTGCCATGAGCTGGAAGCTGCTGATGACCAGCATTTGGAAACCAACATGGGAAGTGTTTGGCCAGAATGACCCAAATGGTATGTTTAGAGGGAAACAGCTAAAAACATTCCCAAGAACACTGTACCATACCAACATCAAGCAAATGTAATCAAAGATTTTGGAATGGCTTAAACAGGATAATGTTAAGTCTTCTTGACAACAAAAATCTGTGGAATGACAGATTTGTCCCCGAAAACAGCCAAATGTAGTGAACTTGTCCAAATCTGCCAAGAAAAATCTTATCTATTACCAGAATTTTGCTTGGCCTAACATTGCTTTCATTGCTCATGCTATAGTACACATGCCAATTTAGTCTGTTTCCTTATTTTCTTCTCTGTGATATATAAACAGCCTGTCTAAATTCATATATATTTATTGTATATTTCATATATATAACTCTATAAAGTATAAAATCTAATAAAAATAAAAGTTAAAAACATTAGTAGAGAAGTAGAGAAGTGCAAAGTGAAGTTTACAGAAATGCTAGTAAAGTGAAAGTGACTATTTGATATTGTGAAACAAAGTACAGTGAACCACAACATTTTGCATTTAACCCTCACACATACCGTCCAGCAGGAAGCAGCCATATCTAGTGCTCAGGGAGCAATGATGGGGATGGGTCAACATCCCTAAACACTAGGCCACCTTTGCTTTATTAATAATTTGGATTTATAGTTGTGCTGTTTTTATGATTTCCAAACATTCTGGCCCAATTTTTTGTAGAAAATCATTGAAAGTCCCACACTGCCATGATGTAAATATCCGTTATGAGGGTATGTAAACGTTCAGCTTCAAACGTACATGAATCACCTCAGAAAGTCATAATTTATGATAATTAGCACTAATTCTGTCTTGATGATATTCTAATGTCGTATGTCTTCACATGGGTGGAGATGGTCTGAAGCAGTTTTGAAAGTGGATCGTTTGCCATCTGTGGGATTGAAAGAAGGGATTAGATTGGAATGCAATAACTCCATCAGGCTGTTTGGGAGGAAAACCTGCTCTTGCAATCCTACCAGACCTGTCATGTCTTAAATAAAAGATTTCAAATGTTTTCCTCTCAATACCCACCAGGAGTTGCCTGCACGGTCGCTGGGGAGCTTTCTGCGCCATCTTTTTCTGCCACCAAAGAAATGTCATATAAAAGCCCCGGTACCAGACCATCAATCTGGGCAGAGTCTCTCTCAGGTGGCAGCTTGATCTCCTGACTTCCCCCGCCTGATCCATCTGTCTGATTGGGCGAAACGAAGAGGATGTATCTGTCAATCTCGCCCAGTGCTCGCTCCCACTGCACGATGACAGATGATGTGCTTCTCTTCACTACTTGGAGGTCCTTGGGCCCAGAGATCACTGGGGGAAGGAAATGTAGAGCATGCAGTTATAAGTTATTCATTCTGTAGTTTAGCTTAACTTGAATTCTTCAGAGAGACTACAAATATGCAATAATATACAAAGAACAGCTGCACAATGATTAGAATACACGAACAAAGAATCAATGACAATGGATGAGTGGAGAAATATTTATTTGCATTTTATGAAAGAGTCTCACTGACGTAAACCTACAGATGGTTCGAGAAATAGATTATTATAGACTGAAAGGTGTTAGTTGTGTAAGAATAATACATATAATACAAAAGATAAATTCCTTCCTCACAGGTTTGGAACTCCGTCGTGCTCTCAGCTCCCATCTTGCTGTCCTTCTCGCCCACGATGGTCACTGTATACTGCTGACCGGCAGCTAAACCAACCTGAGTGTAGGTGGTCAGTCGTCCGCTCACTTTAGATGTGATCTTCTGATCACTTTCTTTCTGCAGCGGGAAGAGAAAGCATCAGTGCAGAGCAAAGGAACAGTATTTATAATGTAGGATCCACAATCCTTCTGTTTTGCTTCCTGTCAGCGAATATACAAGGCCAAGCCAGAAATCCTGGATATCCTTCTGATTCTGATGAACTCAGTAATTTATCGAAACTCAAACCTTCTCTCATGTCATGACTCTCTATCTACTCTCTGCTCTCTAATCCCAGTCAGGATGGTCAGGCCAGAATGCAGCTGCCAGGCTCCTAACAGGTACCAGGAAAGGAGAGAGCATCCTTCATGTTCTAAGGTCCTTGCACTGGCTGTGTGTTAAATATTGAGTCAAAGCTCCCCAAACTATAACAGTGAACTCATCATCCTCCACTTTACCTCTGTTTTCAGATGTCCCATGATCTCAGTAGAGTAAAACGGCCTTTATCTGTGGCTGCTCCATGTCTTTGGAATATTCCTCCACTCAGTTTTCTGTTTCAATGCTTCATTCATTTTATTTGCTATTTTCAATGCTTTTTATATAAAATCTGGCTCTCTATATATTACGCCTATACTTTATACCAATACAGCTTTTTATCTATTTTATTTGATCTTTTTTTTTTTCTTGTTACAGTCATCATCTATTATGTTGTTTCAAAACCTTGTATTTAATTTCTTCACCCAGTCTTGCAGTGACTCCAGGACACCTTTCACTGCAGGCTGTTTCTGTATAACTGTGCATGTGACAAATTAACTGCTCAATACTTGAAACTGGATTCTTTTGAACCATTTAAAAATGCTCAGGAAACAAACTTCCATGATTATTTGAACGTTAAATGTTACAAAATCCTGTCATGAAAGGAGGGGCATTTCTGGTGGTGTGGTGGGTTGCACTGTTGCCTCGCAGTGAGAAGGTCCTGGGATCAGACAGGGTGATCCAGGATCTTTTTTCATGCTCACCCCTCAACAGTTGGATTGGAGATGCTAAAATGCCCTCTAAGTGTGAATATGTCGGATGGTCTGTGTGTCTGCCCTGTGATTGGCTGACGGGCTGTCCAGAGTCTCTTCAACCTTTCGTCCTATGAGAGCTGGGATAGACTCCAGCACTGAGGCTCTAATGAGGACAAGCAGTTCTAAAAGTGAGTGAATGAGTGTTTGTAGAAGGAACATAAGGCTGCAACTCTTCTTGGCCAGCAGGCGAAGTCTTGAGCCAGGCCTGCTTTGTTCTGCTTTCTTCTCTGAGATGTTAAACATCTAACAAGCCAAAACAAAATGACTCAGTGCAAAGATCATTTGCGGACCAGAGAGGGTCACATCATCTGCAGCCATGCTGGTAAACTCACAGCATGTGGAAATAACTTGTGAGCACAGCAAGAGAAGTGTGTGGCTCATTTTTGGAAGGGCTTTTTTCAATGACAAGACTGAACCTAGAAAACTTCATAGTCTAAACTAAAAGTAGAATGGAAAAGAGCATGAAACCATGATCTGGAGGTAGGTTATGGTAGGTATGGACCAAGAGGTCGCAGGTTCAATTCCCACCTCCAGCACTTCCATCATTGGGTTCCAGGGTAAGGCCCCTAACCCATAATTGCTCCAGGGAGACTGCCCTTGGAATCAAGAAATGGAAGTCACTCTTAGAGGCTTTCCACCCTACTCTCTTTTACTCTGCCCCCCCTAACCTCTCTCCATCACTCTGTCCATCTCTTTGTCTCACTCTCCTTTCGCCTGCATGTCTCAGCTGCTGGCCTATGAGGTCATTCCCCTGGCCAGTGTGATGTTTTTGACGATATTTACGCCTCCCCTAGCAACAAGCATCCCACATCTGTATCTCTTCCGTTCTCCACAAATATCCCTCGCATTTCTTTGCTGTTTTCTGTCTCTTCTCATTCCCTTCTTCCTCTCCTTTACTCTCTCAGCCTTCTCACCCCTCCTCCTTTCCTGTCAGCCTTTCTACACGCTCTCCCTTGTGTCCTACCCTCTTCCTCCCCTTCTTTCACACTGTCTCCATCCTTTCTTATACCCCACCCTGTCACGTTTTGGGTGTGGGGGGGAAATGTGTTTTTTCTATCTTTATTTGTGTCTTGGTGACTCCTTTTGTCCTCTGCTAAATGTACTGTTTTATGCATGAGAAATTCTGGATGACGTCCTGGTGTCCTGGACAATAATTTCATTCTCAAATGTCCCTTCCTCTTTCTCTCTCTCTCTGTCTCTCTTTCTGTCTATTTTTCCTCTCAAATCTAGACCACAGCAGGAACACAGTCAGCCATCTATTATAACCATATAGTGACCCTCTTTGTGGTTTGTCCAAATGTATGCACATGGATTCACGATGAAAAGTTAAATGTGACTAAGAGGAAATTTATTCCATCAGGTTGTAATAGTTCTGGAAAAAGACTGCCTGTCACTTTGTATCCGGAACAAGGGAGGATCAGTGGTGGATCAGCAATAGTTGATGATCGCCCCCAGCCATACTAGTCCATGGGAATCAAAAGCAAGCAAAAAGGCAACTTGTAATCCATGACCAGCTCTGCCATTCCAATTTTACCATGTGGTCAAAAATATTGGGATAATTAGCAAACAAACTCAAGGCACAGCAAGCCTTACATCATCAAGTGCAACGCCAAACATCGTTTGAAGGGGTGTAAAAGCATGGACATTGCAGCTTTTCTCTCAGCTGCTCCCATTTAGCATTGCCCCAGCGAATCATCCATCTTCATTTCTTCCTGTGCTCTGCATCATCCTCTTTCACACCAACCCCTTGCATGTCTTCTCTCACATCATCCATAAACCTCCTCTTTAGTGCTTTGCATTTTGCATCAGTTATTAAAACAATGAATTATTTAAATGTTAATGGTTATAAATAACTATGGTAGGGAAATGAAGATGTCTTAAAATATATAAATAAACAAACTCTGTTCCAAATGACACAGTCGGTGGAGTGAAGCTAAAACAGGAGTTATATGTTCTTGTTCTGTTGTATGAAATTCTGAGCAAGCTGGAGTGTGTTGGTCATGTTTCGGTGATCCAGCGAACAGGGCATTGCGGTCTACTGTAGAGAAAACAAGGCCTTGTTAGTCTAGCCCCTCTCGGATTTCTGCAGCGCCCACCTGCAGTCTTGTCATTTTAGCAATGATTAAGGAGGAAGCTGGAGAAGCGGTAAGGATTTGTCCTGAGCGCCGGAAACATAGAGGCATGCAAAGATAAGAGTTTCAACATGCGGGGTCAACGTGGCGATCGCTTAAGCATTCTGGTTAGTTCAGCCAGCTTGGGATCAGCCCCGGCCTGAATTTATCACTCTACCACTTACGTCATCCCCTCTAGGCTGCAGATTGAGAACACATGTTTGCTTAGGGACACTTTACTGTATAGGAACAAGGCAAGGTCAATCAGCAGAAAGGCAGAAAACAAGGGGCTTTGGTAAAGACCAATGAGTAGATAAGACACTAACGCACCACATGTGCACTTAATCACATCAGTGCAGAAATCAGACCTCACTGAATCAATGATTTTGGTCAATGTATTAATTTAGGAGCTAGTGTTTAGGGATTACACCCCACTAAAAAAGGGTAATTGGTTTGAGCCCCAGACCAGTAGGTTACCATGAGGTACCCTTGATCAAGATACCATCTGCAACATTGCTCCCCAGGTGCTGGGTATGCACACTGCTGCAATGTGTGGATGGATTAAATACAGAGGATTTCATTGTGATATGGGGTGTGCTAACAATAGTCACTTTCACTACACTTTCACTTCAAACTGGTAGTCTGAATCAACAGCAGTAGGTCATTAGCCATTTTGCTGGATGTGTATTGATACACAGTCCTCAGAGAATAAAGGAACTTGGCTAAACGGCACTGAGTGGGTGGGCAGGGTTAAGCCCTACTGAGGCTTTTTAATTAGTGGGATTCATTAGTCCTCCAAGCCACATGATGTCACTGTTCCTAAATGCAGCACGCGGTAATAAAACCCCTCTGTAAACATGTTTCCTCACGTGGCTTTCAAACAATGAGGGCATTGAAATAAGGCAGGGCATAATCAGGCGAATGTGCGGTGATGATAATAATCTCTGCGGGCAGCGCTGGTCTAGCGATTAGGGACTGGGCTTCCTTGATTGGAAGATCATGAGTTTCCATGAGTCCCAATCCCAGAGAGAGATAATATTTTAATGTTTGGTCAGTTAGTGTGCTTTATTTTCCTTTTGCTACAGTCTCACAGAACACATTTATAGAAGTGTCACTCCATTAATCCCAACATCATTAAACAGGAACGGGTGAGAATTTCGCTGCTAATTTTGTTGGCGAACATTCAGCATATCTACGGATTTACAGGTTTTATTGCCCCTTCATAACACGCTCTCATGGCCCGCTAAGGAGCTGTTCTCACTGACACTCGTTTCTGGCTGTTTGAAAGAGTGAGCAAAATTAGTGGTGGAGATGGGAAGAGTGCGGTAGTGCTGTAAACAGTAGGAGCTGAGAGACTTTGCGACACTGAGTACATTCTGCTCTCTGGCCAAGAAAGCATGACACATGTTCTGCCTCTTTCTGCTTCTCATTTCTTTTTCATCAGTTCTTTTACAGTCCCACAAATTTACATTCAAAACCAATTTGTATGCTTGGTGGTGCATTAAGTAATCTGTATATGTATAAGCCAAACAGCTGTTCTGTGAGGCTGAAATGCTTAGAACATCTTTTCTCCTCTTGGTAAGCTGTGGAGACGTGGAGCATATGAATGACGTACTGTTTTTATCCAGCACTCATAAATGGTCAAACCAGCCAATGCTGAGCTAAAGGCTATTGAGTGCCTAATATGCAATGCTTTTTCTGCCAGTCAAACATTCAAACATTCTCTTAAAGACATTTGAAACCAAAAGCTTATTGCCCAAATGACATTTATTATTAAAGTGAACTTAATGCATGTTCAGAGTAATGATGCATGAGAGAGGTGAAGAAAAGAATGCACTGGGTGGAGAAAAGAAAGGTTTACAAGATGGTAGTGAGACCAGCTATGTTATACGGGTTGGAGACGGTGATGAAAAGACAGGAGGCGGAGCTGGAGGTGTCAGAATTAAAGATGCTGAGATTTGCATGGGGAGGGAAGAGGATGGACAGAATTAGGAATTCTGTTGGGAGAATTCATGGATGTGGTGAGAGAGGACATGCAAGCGGTTGGTGTGAAAGAGGAAGAGGCAGATAACAGGAAGAAATGGAGATGACGACTCCTAATGGAAGCAGCTGAAAAAAGATGTCTCCAACACGTATTACATAGCTGGTCTCACTACCTTCTCCAACCCATATAACATAGCTGGTCTCATTACCATCATGTAAACTTTCCCTTTGACTCTTTGAAAATTATATATTTAAATGAAAAATTTTGACTAATAAAACTACAAAGTGTCAAAGGTGGGAAAATTAAAGCCAATTGTAGGATAAGGATCCTATTTTTTGGTCACCGCATGACTCCAGTTGTTACTCTATCGCTTTAAATTTCTTCTATATTCTTCTTAAATGAGGAAAATGTTAAAAATGAAGAACCCCCCCCATAAATCTATGAAATCATTTTAGACGCACTGTCTGGCTGTGGCGTACATTGTTGCAGACCCAGCAATGCTTGGACCCAAACTCAGAACTTTCCATCACTGTCAGGCATTTAGTGACGACTAGACATACGTGATGCTCAACTTACTAATAAAGCCTGAATTTATGCGCTCGTTCATCACGAAACGTTGGAGGCTTTTTTTCGTGCATGTTTGCATGAGTTACGGCATCTTTAGCAGGCAAATAAAAATTCGGATTGTGGTATATTCAAACCAGAGGTCGGCTCTTAGGGAGGCTTAGGTAAGTCTGCTGTAATCACATGCCTCGCTGCCAGACGAGCGGCTGGCACTGGCCATCTGCAAGTGCTAAATCAAAGTGGACTGCTTTCTTCGCCCACTGTCAGACTGTTCTCATTACCATGCTCATCAAAATTTTGGGGACACCATTTTTTGTTTTCTTTTACAATCCTTCAGACTCACAGGGTTTACACGCACCAATAAAACCCATTGTTAGGCTTTCGCTTCCGAAACATTTTAGTAGCCATAAGTAATGGGAGTCAGCCTGACAACGGCACAACAGCCATGTAAATAGAAATGGTGTCTGAGGGAAAGGGTCTCAACAGAGGTGACAGTGTTCCTGAATGATGGCAGCTCATCCTGTTCATCTGGGGCCCTTTCACTTGCACATCTGCACACACGTCAGACAGGAGTTATTAATTTTACTCCGATTCACCCTGTCTCAGAGGTGTCCATTATAAAACTGGTGCCATGACCCTGAGTAGCCCCTGGTAGGATCCCATCTGTGCTGCATCGTGTAGTCAGGAGAGGATAATGGGGCATGAAAAGCAGTAATGATCAGAATTCTGGCTTCTATTGCCCCCCCATGTGAAACCTAACCCCAACCCAACTGGCTTATGAACAGCCTGAGACAGTCCATCAAAACCTTGGCGAATATCGGTAAGTATGATGCTAATATATGTACAGTTGTTTTTGGCTAATTATTCTCATTCTCATATATCTCATTAAAGAACCTAAATGAGTCTTTCTTTGTCCCTGGTCTCTGTAACAGCTCAGCTGGCAGCTCTTGGGAGCAACAACTCAAAAACGACTGCAGGGATAATGAACCTGTATGTCACGCTCATAAACTTTCCTTCCCTGAACTGATTTGTAAATGCCAGCTCTTATAAAACAGAGCAGGACCTTTAAATGAGTGAAGTGAATACATGTCTGGGGGCTATAATCACATTTTCTCGCATGGATTAGTGAAAGTGAAAGTGAAAGTGAAACAAAAGTGACTGATGGTCATTGTGAACACTGGGAACCACAATGCAATGCTTCCTCTTTATTTAAACCTCATGCAACCCTCCATCAGGCAGCCATATTCAGTGCCCAGGGAGCAATGAGGGACAGTTCCGTGTTTAAGGGAACCTCAACCTACTGGTTCAGGACTCAAACTCAAGACCACCTAGCCCCTAAACTGGCACTGGATATGGCTGCCCCCTGCACCTGGACGGTGTTTATGAGTTAAATACAGAGGACGCCTTTTGGTGCGTGCTGTGTTCACGAAGACAAGTAGTCACTTTCACTTTCATTATTTAATCACGAAAATGAAACCCATCACTTTAGTGCTCAGTTCGTTAGTTCGTAAAATTAATAAACGAAAAATGTTGTTTAGTAAAGATGAAACATTTTAGAAATGTTAAATACTGTATATGTATTAAATTAACATTCAGGATTATTTATCTGGCAAATTTTTGTGCTTTAAATCGAATAGTTTTCCTCACAAAAATGACACCTTCAAGTTCATTTACACCAAATATCTGGAAACATTTCACAAACAGACTTTACATTTTCATGGATGGTTTAAAGGAATATTTAAAAAATTCACAAAATATACATTTTTGCATCTTTAAGATGAGAGAATTGAGCAGATCTATAGCTAGTGCCTGTAAAATCTGTTTGGAGTTTCTAGAAAAGCAGTGAAAAATGATCTACTGATTTTATTGCTTGTCCAATCTAAATATAGTGGATTTGAATTTGTTATTAATCATTCTTATATAATTAATCATAAAAACAAAATGTTCTCAGCATATCTGGAAGAGCAGTGTGCTTAAATGCTACAAAATGTATATTTAAAGATATATTTTTACATAGTAGTTGTAGGAGAGATTACCACTCTCATTCATTTTCTGAGCCGCTTGTCCTGATTAGAGTCTTGGGCGGTGCTGAAGTCTATCCCAGCTCTTACAGGAAGAAAGGTGGGGACACCCTGGACAGGTCACCAGTCCATCACAGAACAGACACACACTCACAACTAGGGGGACAATTTAGCATCTCCAGTCCACCTGGCCTGCATGTCTTTTGATGGTGGGAATAAACTTGGAGGAAACAAAGGAACCGAACCGTCCCACCTGGGAATGAAACCCATGACCTTCTTGCTGTGATGTGACAGTGCCACCCACTGCTCCACTGTACCTTTCCAGGAGTGACTACCATTTTGAACAGCACTCTTGGTGAAGTTATGTCTTGTGTTTCCATGTAGAGGGTTTACCCGAAGTTAAAATGGTCCCTACCTGGGACATTTTTCACCAGTTTTAGTGTTTCAGATTTTTTATAGTAGAGAGTTTGGCACACAGAAACATACACAATGATTTTTATACATTATACCTATTTTACAACCATTTCTCACTTATATAGTTTTGCTCCTGTGGGTGGCCTAGGAAGGCAGGTGCATCACAGAGAAGAAAGGGCCTTCTTGTGTGGCAGGAAGTGGTTTGTGGGAAGCCGCAGTAAAGACAGGAAGCTTGCTTTGTGGTTGTTATTGTGGTGAAAGAAGGTTAATCGGAAATCGGACCCATTGTGATGGAGGTAATTTTTCTTGTGCTGAAAAACAGAATAGAAAAGTGAAGTACCTTACTGGTGAAGGTGATGTGGTAAGTGTCGTACTGCACAGAAGGTGGAGTCCAGAAGAGAGTGACAGAAGACTCTGTGATGTCCCTTGTACTGAGATGAGTAACGCCGGTGAGAGCTAGAGACAGAGAGAGAGAGAGGATTTCTCAGTTGAATTCAGCAGTGGGCACTCGACCATCTAGCACCAGGGAAGCAGTGATGGGGCAGTACCTTGACCTAGTGTCCCTCAGCATAATCTACTAGTCTGGGATTTGAAACAATTACCTTCTGATCCTGGGAACCCTGATCCCAAAAACTGAACAGTGAATACCTGACAAATAAGTTATATATACAGGGTTTAAAGTTCTCCTTCACTCTGAAAGATGGTAGAACATGGTGGACACAGGTCTCCATTCAGAAGTAACATCCTTGAAAGCTGCATTTGAAGACTGAATGTGGCACTTAGCCGTGACTAGGCTGATTCATTGCAGCCTGGTGATGATTGTTTTTATCCGTCGTGAATCTTTGCAAGATAAAAATCTGCTTCCATTATTCTAATTAGCAGCTAGCAGCTGGCATTAGAAGCTGACATTTATTTCATACTATGATGAGTTTCTTGATGTTTATCAGCTTCAGTGGTTGTGTGGAGAGCCATGTTGTGAATTTCTGCTATTCATTTATTAATGGCCAGATCAGACCAGACAGACTCTAATCGACATGAATCCTTGCATATGTCAACCTAAGAAAAGGAACTAAAAAAGCCTGGTTTGATTTTTATCCCAAAGTAAAGCAAATTAAAAGCCATGATGTAGATGCTCTAAAATGAGGAGCTAAATATAAAACCTTCATTTAAGAGTTCTAGAAAACTCACCTGTTGTGCAGTCTGGTCCCGTTAACCCGTCTTCACACTGGCTGCAGTCGGGCAAGGCGAATCTGCGAAGACACACACACCTGCCCTTCACACACCGCCCATGTTTGCTGCAGTTGTTGGGGCAGGCCTTGGAGGAGCAGTCCGGTCCGGTGAAGCCCACATTGCAAACACACTTGCCGTTCACACACCTGCCTTTGTTGCTGCAGTTGTTGGGGCAAGATTTGGCGGAACAGTCGAGACCAATAAATCCCGCCTTGCACACACACTGCCCATCCACACATTGACCTTGTTCACTGCAGTTGTTGGGGCAGGATTTGGCGGAGCAGTCTGGACCCGTAAATCCGGGGTCACAAACACATTTGCCATTTAAACACTTCCCATGGTTGTTGCAGTTTGCCGGACACGTTTTAATGGAGCAGTCTGGACCAGAAAACTCTGGCTCGCAAACACACTCTCCGTCCACACACCTGCCTTTGTTGTTGCAGTTTCCAGGACAGGTC
Organism: Hepsetus odoe; assembly: GCA_017165825.1. Classification (NCBI taxonomy): domain Eukaryota; kingdom Metazoa; phylum Chordata; class Actinopteri; order Characiformes; family Hepsetidae; genus Hepsetus; species Hepsetus odoe. Next base: position 27,958,210 of record CM029372.1, on the reverse strand, counting down.
CTCTCTGAACAATCAGGACCAGTAAAGCTGATGTCACACACACACTTCCCGTTCACACACTTTCCCTGGTTGCTACAGTTTGCCAGACACGTTTTGATGGAGCAGTCTGGACCAGAAAACCCAGCATTGCACACACACAGTCCATTCACACACCTGCCTTTGTTTTTGCAGTTTCCCGGACAAGACCTTTGGGAACAGTCCAAACCAGAGAATCCGGCCTCACAGACACACCTCCCATTCACACACCTGCCCTTGTTGCTGCAGTTTCCAGGACATGCCCGAATCGAGCAGTCCGGCCCAGTAAACGTGGAATTACATACACACTTTCCGTTCACGCATCTGCCGCGGTTGCTGCAGTTTTTGGGACAAGCTTTGGTGGAACAGTCCGGTCCTGTGAAGCCAGGGTTACACACACACTGACCGGTCACACAGCGTCCACGGTTGTTGCAGTTTCTGGGACATGCCATCTGGGAGCAGTCCGGACCGGTGAAACCAGGGTCGCAAATGCACTGACCATTCACACACCTTCCCTTGTTGTTGCAGTTCCCAGGACAGTTGGACTCACTGCAGTCCGGCCCACTGAATCCTGGGAAACACTCACACTTCCCATCTACACAGCGGCCCTGGTCGCTGCAGTCATCTGGACATTCTATAGGTGGGCGGACGGTGGTGCAGCCCACTCCTGTGTGGAGAAAACCAAGTAAACAAACAAAAATAGACTAAATGTAGATTATCTGTAATCTTGTGACTTTCTACCATGAAAAGTGCTGGACCTTCAACAAAAAAACCTTTCCCATTACTTCTGGTTCTGATTTCTAGTTTTCAAGGTTTCCAATTCCTCAATAGCACCAACAGGACCAAAAAGTCCTCAATGGTGTTTCCTTCTATCTGTTACATTAACATTTATGGCATTTAGCAGATGCTCTTATCTAGAGCGACTTCCATGTCCTAATTACAGGGACAGTCCCCCCTGGAGACACTCAGGGTTAAGGGTCTTGCTCAGGGACCCAGTGGTGGTAGTGCCAAAGGTGGGATTCAAACCTGGGACCTCTTGAGCCACAGGTCCATAGGCAAGTATCCTACCACTGGACCACCGCCACACTGTTAACCAAGGCAGGTGAAGGAAATCATGGTTTGTAGTTCTATGTTGATTTGATTTTTAATTAATTTATAATTTTTTATGAGAAAGTCACTATAAAAGTGTTATACCAGACACTGAAGTAGAGCACTGTCATAAGATTTGATAAAATTAATACTTTCTAAAGAGGATCCGATGCAAATTTTTCCACATGTGAAATGGTAGACATTTTTACCATCATAAGTGCAGGAAAGATCTACACATTCTAGATTTCTTAAGCACGTTTTAGGTCAATCTTTAATTGGGTAAATATGTAATTTCAAACTTTTTTCAGTTCTATGCATTAGGGAAAAATAGTATGGGCATGAGGAAGAATGTATTATATAATTTCATAATTCAGTTAAAGCTAACAAGTAATCCAGGTAGCTGATTACCTAAATTTAAGAGTTGCTTAAAAAGTTATTTTAACGGCGCTTATATCCAGAGAAACTTCCAGTCCTATAGTGTATATAATGTATACAGAGACAGTTTATATAATATATAGTGTATATAGAGATTGTTTATATAGTATATAGTGTATATAGTACAGTTTATATAGTGTATAGTGTATATTGTACAGTTTATATAGTATACAGTGTATATAGTACAGTTTATATAGTATATAGTGTATATTGTACAGTTTATATAGTATACAGTGTATATAGTACAGTTTATATAGTATATAGTGTATATTGTACAGTTTATATAGTATACAGTGTATATAGTACAGTTTATATAGTATATAGTGTATAAGAGAGTGCAGGCAGGTTGGAATGGGTGGAGAAGAGTGGCTGGAGAGATTTGTGACAGATGGGTACCAGCAAGAGTGAAAGGGAAGGTTCTCAGGATGGTAGTGAGACCAGCTATGTTGTATGGATTGGAGACGGTGGCACTGACGAAAAGACAGGAGGCGGAGCTGGAGGTGTCGGAGTTAAAGATGCTGAGATGTTTGTTGGGTGTGATGAGGATGGACAAGATTAGAAATGAGTATATTAGAGGGACAGCTCAGGTAAGACGTCTTGGAGACAAAGTTAGAGAAGCAAGGTTGCGTTGGTTTGGACATGTGCAGAGGAGAGACGAGGATTATATTAGTAGGAGGATGTTGAAGATGGAGCTGCCAGGGAAGAGGAAAAGAGGAAGGACAAAGAGGAGGTTTATGGATGTGGTGAGAGAGGACATTCAGGTGGTCGGTCTGAAGCAGGAAGATGCAGAAGACAAGAAGAAATGGACACAGTTGATCTGCTGTGGCAACTCCTAAATGGGAGCAGCCAAAAGACAAGGAAGAAGAAGATTTGACATCCAAATATAAGTAATTATAAACATTCCAAATTAATTTTACATTGTTCTTTGTGTCTGCTGGTATATCTGTCTGTCCATTTGTGCACTTAGCATTAACATTAGCCATTTCCCTTAAAATGTTTTTTTTTTTTAAATCAATTTCTGAAGTCACTAAATCAAGCAACAAAAATGCTAAATTGGCATAAATATACAAAGTAATGTTTACGCCAGAACTTTGTATTCTGTTGCAAAAGCATCCGATGAGAGATCAGGGCACGATTGGCAATCTCTTTTTAAAATGCTTCATGTGGACAGAACTCTAAATGTACAAAGACTTTGCTCCAGCACAAATAAAAAGAAATTTTAATACTTGCAGCATTTATAAGATTACAGTATTTGGGTGGGGCCTGATTTCTGAAGGATGAACTGACATCAGTGTACATGATGCCAAATGATGTGATCCTGCTTTGGCTCAGCTACACAGTGTCTGACATGACATGTTAACATAGCGTTTTTAAGAAACGCTCTTAATTTTTCCCATATCCCAATGATGCATTTGCATGTTGGGAATCGGAATTTATCTCTTTCAGTGTTCTACTGGAGCTGCAATGCTAATGGAGCTACCAACCTAACCATCTTTCTAAGCACGGGCCTGCTATCAAAGAGAGTCGTTCATCTCAGTGGACCTGCTCTTGGTTTTCTGATGGTGTGACATTTTTCCTGACACCATGGTTAATACCTTTACTCTGCTGGGAAGTGCAGCAGCCGCCTTCTGGGTCACCACATTTCTCCCTCAGTGCTGAAACCTCCCTCTCGAGTCTCTCAATGCGTGATCGGAGGGCGGCAAAATCAGCCTCACAGCCACCACAGCCCTCACCAGAGCCTTGCACCAGACGGATCCGGTGGGTCAGAACCAGAGGAGCCCCCGGCTCCAGCTCCACCTCTTTCCCTTTAGCCTCGCTGGGCTCACAGGGTTGGCTGCCCTGCAAGCATGGCTCAGAAATCAACACCTTGATTGGCTGAGCTTTGGTGTCCCTGGAGATGCGATGAGACATGGAGAGCAGAGCAGCATCATGGGTCAGGAGGGCGGGGCATGGGAAAAGGAGGAAGATGAGGTGGAAAAAGTAGGGCATTTTCAGGAGCTATTGCCTCTAGAATCCAGAGGTTTGTCCATAAAGGTTCCCAAACTGATGGCTCTTCACCGCTCTGTCTTTCTGCTCCTCATTCAAGCGTATCTTCAGTGTGTCCACACTTTTGTGCTTGGCAGATTCACCAGCCGGTTCCTCAAAGCCACATCATAACCTAAAAACAAGCAGTAGGGTTTGACAGTTGAGCTTACATTATGGTACATGACGTGTAAAGCCCCAGCATTCGACACATTTTCTAAACTGAACTCTGGATTTGATTTATCACTTGTGACGTTGCTGCAGGAGTGAGTTCTATTGTTTCCCAGTCTGGGGTGAAAGCCAATGGAAATGAGCCACTAAGGCAGGCAGTTTAATACAAAGAAAACCCTTAACCCTGCAGATGACTAGCTACAGTACACATATAATACATAAACTGTCAAATTCATATTTTCTTCTGCTCAGCACTGCCAGTAGATCATTTTGCAAGAACATACTGCCCTTTGTCTAAATCTTAACCATCACCCCGGAGTGCCTAGATGTCTTAGAACCATTATGCACATTGAATTATCTAATGGCTTGCTGATGAAGGGCTTAAAAATGAATGATGTAGCCCAGTGGCTCAGTTGAAGAACCACTCCCATTCAGTTTTCCTGCTCCAATATATCTGATTCAATTAAATGTCTAATTACCAAAGCTGCAGTTCTGGGCAGCAAAACCACAAAACTGAAATAACAGTACCAGAATTGAGATCCAGCTGGGATCTGGAAAAAACTAATATAGTGTACATGAGATTGAGAACCACTGCCTTAACACTGACTAAAGAAAAGAACCCTTTAGGCTTAAATTCATCATTACTTACATTTACATTTTTGGCATTTAGCCAGAGAAATGTCCATTTAATCACAGGGACAGACTACTCTGAGCAACCTTTGGTTAAGAGTTTATGGCCGGTGATGGTCCAGTGCAGTGGTTCCTGTAACTGGTCTGTGGAGCAAAAAAGGTTGGGGACCTCTGGTCTAGTGTTTAGGGAGCAGGCCCCAGGATTAGAAAGTCATGGGTTTGAGCCCTGGACCAGTTGGTTGCCTTGGAACAAGGAACTGCCCCCATCGCTGCTCCCTGGGTGCTGGATATGGCTGCTTATTGCTTATTGCTGGACTGAGGAACGTGGGAATGAGGAGGTGAATATAGAAGACAGGGATCAAAATTTATAGGAAAAGAAATGGATCTTAAAACCTTTTCCTCTTCCTAAACTTTATTTATATGTACTTAATTTACATAAAATAGTTACTCAGGGATCGCGTATGTATGGTGGAGTTTATCTTTTCTTTCCATGGAAATGGAAGCTCAAACCAGTGTATCCTTCACAACTTATCATATCCCAAGATTCCACTGATGGCCATTTTAATCCGTTCAAAATATAGTAAATATAAAACACAAGTAACACTGATCTGTCTCCTTTTTCACTTTACTAGAAGTTAGTATTTAGTTAATTAGTCTGTAGCTACTTTAACAGGCTAGTTGCAGCTACCAAGGTTGCTAGACAATAGCAGTGCTGCTTTGTTTGTAGGTCGGACGATCTAATTCAGTGTTCAGTTCATGACCCTGTCTGCCTCTTACAGACTCTGAAGATCACACCTACGTAGACGAAGGACCTGAATTGGGACAATATCTCTTCCCTCTGAAAAAAACTTACCCCATCTTAATGTGTGCACATAAATGATTTTACTCTCTAATAAACTGTTAAATATTCTAATACCTGCTTGTATTTAGCAGGTTTTCTGATCCTGAAGCTCCTATCAGAAGATGTTTTGGTCTTTGGAGCTCAATCCTGGAACAATGAATCTGCCTTTAAGAATAACAGCATATGGATCATAATCATTTAGAGAATGTCTGTTGTACAAGCACATCAGATCAGCATGGAAAAGGACACTCTGTTGCAGTAAACAGCACCCAGACCTCAAATGGATCTATCTATCTATCTATCTATCTATCTATCTTGAACTGAAAGTGAACTGAAATTGCAGCAGACAGTGAGCAACAATGAAGTGCTTTTCTATATTTTACCTGTGATACAGTCCAGCAGGGGGTGTTTGATTTAAAAGCAAAGAAAAAAATCAGGGCAGCTGTAGCCTTGTGTTCAGGCACTAGGCCCCAGGATCGGAAGGTCATGGGTTTGAATCCCAGACCAGCAGGTCACCCTGAGGTACCCTTGAGCACTGTGGTTCCTGGCCACTTTAAATAGCTGCCCCATGTTGCATGGGTTAAAATCAGAGGTTGTGTTTCACAATGACAAATACTTACTTTTTATTTATATGTATGTTTTTTAAATGTGATAAATCTCAACTGCAGCTCAGTTCTATATTGAGGGGCTGCAGGATTTGAAGGCTGTTTACGTCACAGAGCCTTGATTGTGTAGCAAGTCTTCAGTGAATGATTTTTGCATTTGATTTGTTGGAAGCAGCAAAAATGGGCAAGAGTATGAATGTGTGTGACCTTGAAAAGAGACCGATTTTGATAGTTAGACAACAGGGCCTCTTTAAAATTTTTCATTTGCATAAAAATTTGCACAGTTTCCATGTACAGAATCCAGTGTGACACTCCATGCAAAAGGCAAAACTCAGAAAAGCACAATAGGAGCCCTTCATTCATCTGAGTTATGCGTGGGACAAACTAGTCCAATCTATGCGCCCCCCCACCCCACCCCCACTCCTAACAACTTAACGTGTCTGAAACCACAGCACACCTTTGTGGAATTCCTCGATGGTTCACACCTCATCAGAAATAGACAGATGGTTATAATGTTATGGCTGATTGGTATGTTTCAGTCTGAACCATGTGTTTGCAGTAAAGTGAGTAATTTATGGACTGGCAGTTTGGTGAAAACAATCAATTCAGCTCAGCTGAGTTTTTGGTCAAATTAGTTCCATACTATTGCTTTTGTGTTCCTGAACTGTGAGACCTTTCACCCTTAATTTGACCCTCTTGCTCCCATGCTGCTGACCTCTGCTACTGGTAAGCACATGCTCCGTTAGCCGTACTTCATGCTTTATAAAACATTGAGTCCATCTGGGACCAGGAGGGATGCTGTATGAACCACAATACAGAGGCACAGCACAGCACACTGGCTGCTCCATACAACACAACACAGTGGACACTCTATCTGATAACACACCACAGAGACCACTCTGTCCTTTAACAAGACACAGTCACCTGTTCTACAGCACAGGACAGGGGTGGTTGTGGTCTAAAGGTAGGATACTCATCTATGAACCAAGTGGGAGCAGGGAGTAGCACTGCCACCATCAGGTTTCCACAACACACCACAGAGAACTCTCTAGCAACTAGCACCACTCTTGTCCTACAACTTATCACAGGGACTGCTCTACACTACTAAACACCACAGGCACCGCTCTACACTACTAAACACCACAGAGACTGCTCTACACTAAACACCTCAGGCACTGCTCTACACTAAACACCACAGGCACTGCTCTACACTAAACACCACAGGCATGGCTCTACACTAAACACCACAGGCACTGCTCTACAGTAAACACCACAGGCACGGCTCTACACTAAACACCACAGGCATGGCTCTACACTAAACACCACAGGCACCGCTCTACACTAGACACCACAGGCACTGCTCTACACTAAACATCACAGGCACCGCTCTACACTAAACACCACAGCGACTGCTCTACACTAAACACCACAGGCACGGCTCTACACTAAACACCACAGAGACTGCTCTACACTAAACACCACAGGCACTGCTCTACACTAAACACCACAGGCACTGCTCTACACTAAACACCACAGGCACCGCTCTACACTAAACACCACAGGGACTGCTCTACACTAAGCACCACAGAGACTGCTCTACACTAAACACCACAGGCACGGCTCTACACTAAACACCACAGGGATTGCTCTACATTAAACACAGCAGGCACTGCTCTACACTAAACACCACAGAGACTGCTCTACACTAAACACCACAGAGACTGCTCTACACTAAACACCACAGGCACTGCTCTACACTAAACACCACAGGCACGGCTCTACACTAAACACCACAGGCATGGCTCTACACTAAACACCACAGGCACCGCTCTACACTACTAAACACCACAGGGACTGTTCTACACTACAACAGACCACTGGGACCTGTACATGACTCTTCATTAACTCTACTCCTCAGCACAGCCAGGTAACTGCTATGCATGTCTATACTTACAGGAGTGTCTCTGCTCTAAACGGTGGACACTGAGGACCCTCTTGGAGCACAGCCTGTAATCTCCACCATCTCTATCCCAGCAAAGGTATTGCTTTCAACCCAACACACCCTCCAGTCTGACAGGACAACACAGGCTCTGCTCTGTCCTACAGCATCACGCTGCATTATGCTCTAAGCCTGCAGCTGGAGCTTTAGTGTCCGTCTGCCAAATAAAACCAGGTAAAGTCAACATCATAATCTCCCCTTCACTTCCACTAGAAATGCTAAACGGCAGTGAAACACTGTGAATGGACAGGACTTCAGTCTTTTCCCGCTGAAAATTCCAAAATCAGATCTCCAACCTGCTGCTTTTTAATGATGGAAAAAAAAAACAAGTCATCCATAGTGTCCTGTGGGATGTGGAGGAAGAGAAAGGAGGGGTAAATGTAGAAAGAGGACGAAAGCAGGAGTGAAACAGCAGCAAAAGAGAAGGGAAATGGAGGGGAACAGCTTCAAACAGCAGCAAGTTATTTCATTTTCAGTCTTCTGGAAACAAGCAATGAGCCATGCGACACTCACAAACACACACACACACACACACACACACACACACACGCACACACACACACACACACACACACACACACACACACACACACACACACACACACACACACACTCCAGCCCCCCGGCACCTGTATATCTGCGCCCATTAACTCTCCCTTCTGAACTCTATAACACACCAGCAGCGTCTCTGTGACATTATACATTATAATTAATTAATACATCCATCAGAAGAAGAGGGATGGAGAGAAGAAGAGAAGAAAGAAAGTAAAGGAAAAGCCTGCTGTTTGTTTCTGCATTGCTTGTTTAAGCTTGTTTAAGTGAAAAGTTGTCATAAGTCATTAGAAATTAAAACTAGCAGGTTGATGTTCATTTCTAAAATTAAACTTTAGGGATAATCACCAAATATGAAAAATGTGCTAATTTTTATCAATTTTTCTTTTTTGCGTGATAAAAAAAAAATTCTTACAACCTTTTTTGTTCTAGATGGTTTTCAGAAATGTGATAAATGTATGATTTGTTTAACTTCACATTTGCATTGTGAAATTTAGTAATATTGTTAATATCTGGTTTTATTGGTAATATAACACTGTTGCACATGTTGAGTGTCTGTTGATTACAAATTTGATTGAACCTGTACTTTGTACAAATGACAGTAAATTACTGATCTTCTCTGAAAGTATTTCACATCCTGGTCTCACTTCCTGATTGAGAGTCTCTGCCTCTACACTAATAAAACCCTTAAAGATCACAAAGAGCCAAAAGATCTTCTAGTTCCCTCTAATATTTAAAAAATATATTTTTAATATTAAAAAAAGATTTTTTTAAATCTGCATCATTTCACAAATGCATTGCATTGTGTTTTTTTTTTTTTTGTATCAAACGGGTGTAAAATATGTTTTCTTTTTCTTGCAAAAATGCAAAAAAAAAAAAATATATATATATATATATTTCTAAGTACAAATGCAATAAACATTAGAGGCCTGGACTGTAGGGTTTTAGAAGATGCTTAGAGAGAAATTATTTAATAAAATATAAAAAGCTGTATGCCATCTAGGCTTGTAAAGTCAATAATAAGAAAATAAAAATTCTTTAAGTTATTAAAGAAGAAAGTTGAGGAGAAGTTGAGCTGCTGTATACAAGTCCGGATGTCCTACCTGAAGAGCCTGATGTTCTGATGTTCTAGGTCAGTCTCTTCAGGCCCCTGTGTCTCCTAGTCTCCCTCTGATCTCAGAATACACTGATTGACTGGTGGAGAGAGGGAGGGAGGGAAGGAGGGAGGGAGGGACAGAGGAGAAAGAAAGAGAGAGTAAAGGAGAGAGATGGAGGGAGGGGAATTGTAAAATTTTCTCATACTTCAAGAATTTGTCCCCCCCCCTCTCTTTCTCCTCCTCTCCCTCGCTCCCTCTCTTTCTCTCTGATGTAATTGCGTGTGTTTTACGGGTCTCCGCTGGGTTGTGAGCTTTCGATGGAAAACATCTGATTTTTTTAGACGTTTTGAATGACAGGAGATCCATCTCCAGTGTCTTTGAACTCAACTGTGTCTGGGACAATGTGTGTTTGTGTGTGTGTGTGTGTGTTTATGTGTGTGTGTAATGTTAGTAACTAGAGACCCTTGAACATCCCCATCTCTAAATTTCCCTCTTTTTCATGTTTTAGGTACCTCTCCACCACCCTGTCCTACTTCACAAATCAACAGTTTTTGATTATTTTAGAATGTACACTCTGACACGGTCCTGTCCTTAAAATCCTTTCATCTTATTCAGGTACATATGATTAACCCTGTAATTCTCAAAGGACACATTTGTGGATTCTTTCTATGAACCGATATACAAGAACTGATCACCCAAGAAATTATAGTTAATGGAAATATACATATGAAATGAAAGGGAAAGTGACTATAGTTGTCAATGAACCACAATGAAATGCACCTATTATATTTAACCCACACACATCGTCCAGCAGGGGCAGCCATATCAAACACCTTGGGAGCAGTGATGGGGATGGTACCTTTGCTCAAGGGACTTCAGGGCAACCTAATGGTCTGGGATTCCAACCCATGACATATATATATATATATATATATGTGAGTGGCAGCGGTGGCCTAATGCCTAGTGCTTAGGGCGTTGGTCCTATGATCGGAGGATCGGGGGTTCGAACCCCTTCCCAATGGGTTGCCCTGAGGTAACCCTTGAGCAAGGTGCAGTCCCCGTCTCGCTCCTCCCTGCGATGGGCTGGCGACCTGTCCTGGGTGCGTCCCCCGTCCTTCGCCCTGTGTGCGCTGGGTTGGACTCCAGCACTCCCCCGCGACCCCGTTTGGGACAAGCGGCAGAAAATGGATGGATGGATGGATGGATATATATATGTGTGTGTGTGTGTGTGTGTGTAAAAGCTGTAGAAACTCTTGATATTGGAAACGGAAAGAAAAGTGAGCTTGGCGAACAAAGTTGTAACAGTAAAGTTTTATTTAGAAATGACCTCAGATCAAAGTACCAGACAAGACAAACAGGCAGTCAGCATAAACTGTGGTGAATCTGTGATCTGAAGTTTAGTAAACAAGCAGGAAGGAGATAAAAGCAGAGAGAAACCAGGCAACACAAGAAAATAAGACACTAGAAATGCAGCTATTCCTCACCAGGGACAGCGACAAGGACCAGGACAACAGCAGAAGCTGCACCAGAGCCAGTACCTGGATCTTGTAAAGGAACCAAAAATGGGACTGATCCAGGAACAGGGACCTAAGCTGGGGAAAGGACAGGTCATTCATGAAACAACACCAGAATGATGGAATGGGCTGCAGACCAAGACAAGAATCAGGAAAATTGCAGGTTAAGACTTTCAACAACTTTTGGGGTTGACAGATCAGATCCTGGAGACAGGTCTGATACAAAGGCAGAGGGCATGAGTGACAGAGGCAGGATACTTACATGGGATGGAAGGAATTAGTGGAAGGAAGTGGAAAAAATTAGTCACAGAAGTAGGAGACAAAAGTGATATGGAAGATGGGACTGGTGTGAGGACAGAAACTAAGACTGACACTGGAGGAAAGGCTTAGAATGAAACTGGGGCAGAAGCTGAGACAGTGGCAGCGGTGGCCTAGTGGTTAGGGAGTTGGTCCCAGGTCGGATGATTGTAGGTTTGCCCTGAGGTATCCTTGAGCAATGTATGGTCCCCGTCACTGTTTCCTGGGCACTTTCAATAGCTGCCCCCTGCTGCATGTGTGGGTGAAATGCAGAGGTTGAATTTCATTGTGTTGTGTTGTACTGCATTTCACAATGACAAGGGTAGTCACTTTCACTTTTTTCTTTTACTGGGACAAAAGCTAAGATTGACACTTGACACTTGAAAGTCAAACTTGGGCAAAAGCTGAGATTGGCGCAGAAACTTAGAAAGACACAATGGTAGCTCAGTCCAGGGTTCAATCCTCTGCATCTTCATTTCTGGGACAGTGGTGGACCTATGAGTCAGAGACTAGGCTCCAGGATCAGAAGGTCATTGGTTCGAATCCTGGACAAGTAGGTTGCCTTGGTGTTGCCCTTGAGCAAGGTACCATCCCCATCCCTGCTCCCTGGTATGCTGGATATGGATGCCCACCGCTACACGGCGTGTGTGGGTTAAATAGAGAGGATGGATTTCATTGTGGTCACTGTGTTCACAATGACAAATAGTCACTTTCACTTACTTAGAGTGAATAAAGACATTCACAGGCACATAACAGAACTAATCATAGCATGCCATATGAGGTTATCCAAGGGTGGGGGGGACTGTCCCTTGAGCCAAGCTACTTTCAGTGGTGTATCTCCTCAGCCCGGGCCTACTTCCAAATGCGATGATGGTAGGCCGAACAGCTGCATGGTGTGATGCAGAACACACCCTGGAAAGACAAGAACAATTAATCACACACACAACAGGATCCTTCAGGCAATGAAGTGCATAATTCAGTAAGGTTCACAAAAATGGAATAAAGTTAAGGTAAGTGGAAGATTATTCATCCTAGTTATTCATATTTTTAGAAAAATGTGTCAAGCAAGAATACATTAAATCACTTAATCTCGCCACCTAACTGAGATTTTATAAATTTATTTTACTTGTTTAAAGGCAAAGTCACAGATGGAAACTTGAGACAGCAAGCGGGTCCTGGCAGATGGGCTACATTTGGAGTAAGAATTGGTGAAATTGATTTTAAATTGTCTAACTGAAGGTGTCCTCTGAAACAGAGCCAGACTTTCAGCTCCATTTAATATTGAAAACTGAATCAAAGTTTGGTGAATTGCCACTGGAGATCGCATTAAGAAATCATTGTTGTGAAATTATTATTTAAAATAGCATCGCTGTCTTTGCAACCCCTGGGTCCTTGGATTTGGAAGAAATCCTAATTCCTACAGACAGAAGACGCTCTTTCTCCCAGAAGGCACATCAACACATTCTTGTGGTTACACCACTTGCTATGGATGTCTGACACATGTAATGCAGAACATGACAATCCCCTCATGCCTTGCATGGATTATTTAGGGTTTGGAGAGTTTTGGCCATCCGTGTGGCCCAGCTGGGTGATGGATATGACCCTGACGTGAGGGTCAAAGTGTATTCCAGTAGGAGTTAGTCATGAAAAACCTTTTTTTTTCAACCTAATATCCTAGAAGGCCCTGAATGCTGCCATTAATCAGATGATGGACTGGACTGGGAGTTTAGGCTAAAATCCTGAATAATTAAGAAGTTGGACAGCAGAGAACCATCAGTGGTTTCTAGGGCTCATGATTTAGGGTTTTCATGATTTATGGAAGCTAAAAAATACACACGCAACCAACAGCTTTTGTCTCAACTGCTCTCTACAGAACTGTTACTTTATTGGATATTTTGCTAGTTCCTTAGAGTGTGTAAGTGGGAGTTGGTGATGTTGGGGGAGATTCTGCAACTATTACATTTCAGATTATTATTCTTTTCCCACTGAATGACCTCATGTCTTTTGCTGCACCCCGAATGATCAGAAGCTCCTCTTCCAATTGGCCAACTCCAGCTCTGGCTCTGGCTTTGGCTTTGAGCCTCCAGCCCTTTTACTCATGCTCTTGGTTTACCCCTCCTGGTCCTTGGTGAAAAATTTTAATCAAACAGAAGTTAATGTTCAGACTTCACCAGTTGCTGAGAATCTTCTCTGGTGATGCCAAGCTGTCTATAACTCCTGCTTGTTCAGGGGGCTCATCTCTTTTAGTGTTGTAATTTGTACATGGAGAACCTGAAATGTATGTAAATAACTTTAAATTGAAGTCTGGAATATACACTTTAATCAAATATGAGTGGTTTGATTTTAAATTTTAACCCCAGGAGGTATATATTTATATAATTTTACTTTATATATCATTGTGTCCTCTGCTGTACTGATTAGCAATTAAGAGGTGGCCTAGTGATTGGGTACGAGGCCCCATATTCAGAAGGTTGTGTTCAAGTCCCAAACCAGTAAGGTGCTCCTGCTGCTGGATGATTCTGTGTGGCTCTTCCATTTCTTGTGCATGCCCATATTCATGGTGAATAAAGCTATTTAAGAGGAAGTGTGTGTGTGAGAAAGAGAAAGGTCACCAAGTGAATGCATGACTGTGCATCTACTGCTGATCACTCTTCCCATACTCTTTTATCTGAGACCCATTTTTTCGCAGAGCGTGAGAAATCCCTGAACCACCTCACCACACGAGCGCCCAATGCCAACACAGTATTCATGCCCACTGGCAGATGCGTGTGTGTGCCCAAATGGCAACACACAATACTCATAAAGACCTCATTAATGTTTTAGAAGGAAGCTTTTGCTCATGCATGAAAAGGCCAACCCAGTGCTTGGCTAATGCCAAACTTAAAACCAGACTCCATGGGAACTGAAGATTAGCGGTGGGTCAGAGAACCTGACTACTGTCTGTTACCAGTTAGTGACTACTGGTACTAAAAAAAAAAAGCAGCTTTTCTCAGAAAATGACATCACTCCATTCCACTCACATGACAATGACACTGATGGCCAGGTGATCTTCACACTAGCTCTTTCCATGGTGCATGTTTTGCTCAAACCTGTTCACAATGCAAATAGCTGTAAAAATATCAGAACCATCTGGTGGGACCCAAGGCCCACTTTGAAGACCACTGTTCTAAGGAATAAGCAAAAAAAAAAAAAGTATTCTTTATGCTTCATCAGGAACCTTACGAACCTCACGCCTATGTTCTGGAGGGTGGAGTTAACCATAGTTTTACAGATGTTTGCTGTTCTGCACGACTGATGTTTAACAGGAGGGCACATTCCTGTGGAAATGTGTTTCAGTTCCCTGGCAGAGTTCAGAGATCAAATCTGAAAAAAAAACTGAGTTAAGTTGCAGGGTTGAATGTGTCAGGTCACTTTGTTTGGCTGCTGTGTTTTGTTTTTATCAGACAGCAGTAGGTACAGTACAGTAAACCTCTGCTAAGCCCCAGTTAGGGGTTTCCTCTTCTTCTTTCAGCTTCTACTGTTAGGTGTCTCCACAGCAGATCATCCTTCTCAATTCCTTCCTGTACTCTGCATCTTCCTCTTTCACACCGACCACCTGCATGTCCTCTCTCAACATAAGACCTTTGTGGTCTTCCTCTTTTCCTCTTTCCTGGCAGCTACATCTTCAATATTCTCATCCAGATATAGTCCTCCTCTCTCCTCAACACACTCTCCCTTCTCTCATTTTTTCTACCAACCATCCATCCTAAGTCAAAGTGAAGTGAAAGTGACTATTCGTGTCATTGCAAGGTCACAGCTCAGTGAACCACAACAAAATTGGACCTCTGCATTTAACCCATACAAACACTGTGCAGCAGGGGGCAGCTATGAAAGTGCCTGGGGAGTAGTGACGGGGACAGTACCTTGCTCAAGGGTACCTCAGGGCAACCTACTGGTGAGGTGTTTGAACCCACAATCTTCCGATCCTCATAACCTCCTCCTAGGCCACCTCTGCCTAACCTAAGCTGCCCCTCTAATAAACTCTGTCCGTCCTCATCCCTCGTAAAGCAAAGTTCAGCATATTTAACTCTGCCACATCCAGCTCTACCACTGTCTTCAACTCGTATATCATAGCTGGATGCACTATCTTCCTGTAAACCTTCCTTTTCATTCTTGCTAGTACCTGTCTGTCATAGATTACTCTTGCCACTTTTATCCACCCATTCTAACCTGCCTGCACCCTCTCTCTCTCTCTCTCTCTCTCTCTCTCTCTCTCTCTCTCATATTTAAAACACATTTAAATAGTCAACTCCTTTACACTAGGACATGGTAGGTTCTCCTTAATCAATAATAGCGTTTGTTGGGAGTAGGATTTCACATCAGAATCAATGATTAGTTGATTGGTTAGTAGAAAATCGTATGAAGGTTCATAGGTATTCATAGGTATGAAGGAATGGCAAAACAGCTCCAGAGCCCTGTTATTGCTCTTCACCGAAATTCATAAATGTCTCCTTCTTCACACTCGTTTGGAAAGAGTGACAGAGTAAGACAAAGGCACAAGGATGGCAAGAGGGAGCAATAAAAAAGATAGATAGATAGATAGATAGATAGATAGATAGATAGATAGATAGATAGATAGATAGAAACACACACAGAATGCCACATGTGGCACTGAGTTCAGAGAGGATGAAGCTCTGCTATGGTCATTTTCAAGTAGCAGAGCAAAGACTGGAAGAACATCAAGAAATGAATGAGAGCAGTGGCTATTACTCCTTAGAGAGAGAGCGAGAAAGAGAAAGAGAAAGACAGAGAGATGCACAGACATCACCAGGTACAATGAGGGAAAAAAACAGATGAGGACAAAGACGGAGAGAGCGAAGGTGAGACACAGAGACTGACAGTTGATTTTACAAGACAAGAGACTATTTTTCTTCTTTATTCTGGGTTTTGAAGGCCATATGGTCCTACTCTTCAGATGGAAAACAAGAGTCTGAGGGACAAGAAAAACACAAGAGTATTCATCACACCATCACCTCGACGTCTTTTTTGCAACAAATCATCGCCATCGAGTGTTGCAACTGATTAAAAGGATATTCAGTAAAAAAAATAATACAATCTCAAAATTCGGGCAAACAAAGTTTGTTTGGCTTTTTGAAAAGTAAAAACACAGAAAGCTCAGTTTGTTTTGTTTGAATGCATGAATTCAAAGATTTTCAAAAATAATTCTAAAAATTTCCATGCCGTGTGTTGCTTTATGACATGTTTGTATCAACAGGGTGTTGCTGTTGACTTCCAGTGGTTTCTGTGGTGTTCCAGGTGATTGCTAGGTATCTTCATGATTGCAATGTTACCCTGCTTTGAAATGCAGCACCATTAATCACTTCAAAGTTTTTTGCCATTAAATTTACATTCTGCACTGGCAGCACTTGTGGCTAGAATTGTTTTTTGGTCTACATATAAATAGTCCTTTTCATTTTTTAAACTAACTTCACATTATGATTAAAAGCTTTTGACTGACAAACATAAACACAATGGGGAAAAACCACCTTCTACACAATTTCAGAGAACTGTGGGTGAGAAAAAATAAATCCAGATGAAAGCAAAATACATTTCGAAGCATATCCACCATGGAGGCTCTAGCGGGATTAAAAGCATTCCTGCGCATCTCTGATAAAAGCATGGCCTGCTGGAACAAGTGACTCAAAGTAAATGTTCTGATCTACAGCTCTGATCTGCTTTTTTCCAGCAATGTAACTGCATTCATTACAGCATCAAAGGCAAAAGTTACTTCTTTGTACTGTCTGGCAGTGGGCCGAGAAAGGTAAATGCAGCAAAATAACCACTTTTGCAAGATTCTGATGAAGTTAGTTCATTTTAAAACTATTAACCTACACCAACCGCTTCCCATTGTCTTTTTTGTGTGCACAAATAATATTTATAGCAATATTTGCCTTAATGTTTGTTTTTTTCTTTATTTGCCTTCTGGACCTTTTGGGCTTGCTATTTTATGTATTTTTGAAAGTGAAAGTGACAACCCTTGTCATTGAGAGGTCACAGCACAGCACTCAGTGAACCACAACAAAATTGGACCTTTGCATTTAACCTATACAAACACCGCGCAGCAGTGGGCAGCTATTGAAAGCACCCGGGGATCAGTGACGGTACCTTGCTCAAGGGTACCTCAGGGCAACCTAACCACTAGGCCACCGCTGCCCCAAATGTCATCTTTTCATTTTCTTTTGATAGGATGTCTGTGAAAGAGCAAATCATATCTGCAGTTTGGGAGAGAAAGACCCACACTGTGAAGCATCAGTGAAAGTGAAAGTGACTGTTTGTCATTGTGAACACAGCACACAGTGAAACACAATAAAATACAATCTCAGTATTTAACCCATACACACCGTCCAGCAGGGGGCAGCCATATCCAGCACCCGTGGATTAGTGATGGCAACGTTTACCTTAATCAAGGGTACCTCAACCTAATGTCCAGGACTCAAATGCACAAACGTCCAATCAAGAGGCCAAGTCCCTAAATACTAGAGCACTGCTGCCTAAAAAGAAAAAAACTAAAACAACTGAAAAATGAATAGTTTACCGAGAAATCATGGACCATAAAAACAACATTATTGGGCTCCCAAGTTGTGCAACAGTGAAATCATGTAAATTAGTAACTGACCTGGATTTCAAAACCATTTAGAATCATATTGAATAATAAATATTATAATTATGCTTCATTTTGTAATGTTACATTCATTACTTACAGGGTTCTCCTTTTCCCTTTTTCTCCTTACCAAGATGAACTTCACTAAAACTAACAACCTCCCCACAGAGAACAATCCAACTCATTCTACCTTAACACTTTACACACACCCCAATATCAAGGTCCACTACCTCTCATTTTTAATCTCTACCAAAGTGATGGAAAGACCAACGTGTGGAAAAAGAGGAGGATTTGTTAATAATCTAAGAAAACATGCAGGATCCTCTGTGAAGCACAGTGGAGGTAGTGTCAAAGTTTGAGCTTGAATGGCTGCTCTCTAAAGAAGCTTAACAGTCTTTATAGTCCTCATAGATGGTGTAACTCACAACAGTAGCAGCAGAATGAATCCAGAAGTTCATTTTCAGAGAAACGCATCCAAAATAATCAGGAAGAAAGTCAATCACCAAATTAAACACAAGTCAAATGACAAGGCAATGAAAGAAAGAATCTCCAAATAGGAGACTGTAAAGAGAAACCTACCAGCTGAAGCAACAAGTGAATGATTCTGGTAAACTCCTGAAACCAACTTATTCTACCAGCTTAACTTCATTTGACCTTTGAAGGCTTAAAGCCTTTGCCACACAACTTCAAGTATGAGCATGTAAAATTTAAATATATATGTAAATGTTTTACCTGAAATGAATGTTGACTTTCAAAGCGATATTTGATGAGGGATGAAAGGAAACAGGGAACAACAGGGAAGTTCTCACTGAGCCGGGACTGGAGAAACTCTCTGGGCCGCTGGCCAGGCGCACTGAAGCTAAAGGTTGGCAGTGGGCTGTTATTGGGCCACTACAGACCAGCAGCTGTGACATCAGCACCATCTCCGTCTGAGCCATAACAGATTCCATTGTGTGTGGAAGAACATGTGAATGGCAGCCATTGAGAAAAAAAGCAAGCCCAGGATTCTGGGCAATGCCGATGGAGGGAGAGGAAAGACGGGCGAGGGAGTGCAGGTAGGAGGAAGCATTTGGGAAATAAAAGAGCAATTTGGGGAAAGAGAAAGAAACCCGTGTGTTGGTGTAATTACGTCCCGCTGACGTGATCATACATCTGGGCATCTACTATATCAGTATTATGTAATGGTTTCATAAATAATCTTCATATTTCATGGAAAAGACCTCTATCTATCTATCTATCTATCTATCTATCTATCTATCTATCTATCTATCTATCTATCTGTCTATCTGTCTATCTATCCATCTATACTGATCTAGTGGTTAGGGACATGGCCCCAGGATCAGAAGGTTGTGGGTTCAATTTCCAGACCAGTAGGCTGCTCTGAGGTTCCCTTGAGCAAGGTACCATCCCCATCACTGCTCCCAGGGTGCTGGATATGGCTGCCTCCTCCTGGACGGTGTAGTGTGGGTTAAATACAGATGATGCATTTGGTTGTGGTTCACTGTGTGCTGTATATTCACATTGACAAATAGTCACTTTCACTTCCCTTTCACTTGCATGTATTATAAGAAGAGATGTCAGATTTTAAGCTTTTTTATCTTTACGTTTTTTCTCAAGTGAGCAAAAGTATTGGAACACAAAAGACACATGTCCTCACACTGCCCCAGTTTATGCAATTACTGCAAGCAAGGGATACGCAACCAAATATTGACTTACTTTAAGGAACTTTCTGTTCCAATACTTCTGCTAGCCTGTTAAACTGGGTGGTCAGATACAAAAGGTACTGTGTTCTATGCAGTTTAACATATGAGTAGATGTAGACACCAGAAAATAAAAACTGAAAATTTGGTCTTTGATTATATTGATCCTTAGATGATCTTTAAGTTGATAAACTTTAATGTCTTCCGTGCAAAAACAAATGAATCGGCCTTGCTGTTGAAACACACTGGGTGAATCAATGGGCGAAAGTCTTTAACAAGGTTTTTAACAGACTTCAAAGTGTATCCATGTGTCTGTGTTTACACGAGCGTCTGTTTTCCAGTGTTTGCCTCTGTTCCAATGCTGGCTGTGTTACATTAGCACTGCATTTTTCTCAGTAGCTGTTAAACCAATCACAGCAAAACATCTGGTTGGGGGAAACCCTTTATAGGGTCCACATCTGCACTCAACCCCTCCAAAACCCCCAGCCTGGAAACACAGATGTCACATTGAAGGGGTTTAGGGGAGGGTTTCTCAGCGAGGAGTCTTCCATTCAGACATTTGTAATCACTGTTTTCAGAATAAAAAATCAGTTTACTGAAAAATGTATGAAACGATTAAAATATAGAAGATAAAATAATATAATGCTTCTGCTCTTCAGGCTTATTAGCCTGATTAATTATCATCTTATTAGTTTTAACCTGTAAAGAAAAAGAAACCAGATGTGTCTCCAGATTTCTGGAGTGATGGATGATTCAGTAAGTCAGAAAGGGGAAGGACAAAAGAAATCAAATTAAATTAAATTTTAAAATAATATGACAAAAATTCATAAATATTTATACATTTAAATAAAAATATGATACAGAAAGATGCTGCAACAATATAACATTTGTACAATGTGCGATGTACTTTTACAGTATATTTAAAAAGTTTTGATATATAATTATATAGTACAGTTTTGTAATAAACAGAATTTTACAATCTAATAAAAATCTATTGAAAGTGTGGTATTTTATTCAAATTAACATCTTCAAGTTAAAATATGCTCAAGTCATAAAATGTATAATTAGATTAAATAATTTATCATTTATCACGTTTTTCTAGTTTCCGAAATACGAATATCTGTCTGTCTGTCTGTCTGTCAGTCTGTCTATCTATGATGAGGTGGTTTGTGTTTACTCCAGCGTTCCATCCTGCTCTCCGCTGACTCGTCCACCTCCAATCATCAGTTTATCCTTCGCTCTCCATGGTGCTTCTACTGTTTCCACATTAACATGGCTTAATGTCACTGGGCTGATTTCTGGCTGCTGGTTCATTGTTCTTGGAGAACTTCCAGATCAGCAGCTGCTCATCCATCACACTGTGTTACTGCACTAAGCGGAACTCACACAGAACCCATTAAAAACCCTCCAACTGTACATTTACCCCTCGCAATCTCCCCCAAACCACTCAAAATGTAGATGTGTTCATCATGACTTTCGCCATAAACGTCCTCCAGGTTATTAAAACAAAAAATCAGCTTTATTAAAAATACTGACTGATCCTGTACAGTGAGTATTTTATCTGTTTGAATTTTGTATTTTTTATTGTTTTAATTCAGCTGAATTTGTCTTCATTTCTATTCTCGTTCACATTTTGTAAAGTTTGTAAAGTTTGTGTAAGTTTGTGTAAAATGAAAAATGAATAAAAAAGTATTTATCCACGACATGAAGTCGAAATTTTTTTATTGGGAAATACTGACTGACATCTACTCATATGGTCTAGTGTCTAAGGACTTGAATCATGGACCAGCAGGTAGACCTGAGTTACCCTTGGTCAAGGTACCGTCCCCATCACTCGCTCCCTGAGTGCTGGACATGTCTGCCCCCTGTTGCACGGTGTGGGTTAAATACAGATACTGATGTCTACTTTAAACCTCTCAGTGTCCCAGCAGGTCTTGCTGCTCTTGGTGGGACGCCAGGATTTTGGAGGCTGTTGGATTAAGTGAGGCACAGAAGCCAAACGGCAGCGTCCATCTCATCAGTGAACCTCAACCAGAGCAATATCCCTCAGAGGAGCTGCTGCAAATGGTGGTGAATGTCAGTGTCAGAGGAGTGGATCTGAGAGAAGAGGAGAGCAGGAAATACTGATACTCCTTTTTAAAGTAAAAGTAATTAATGCTAGAAAAATTCTAGACAAATGGACTAATAGTGCAGAATATTCTCTCTGCACACACAAATATGTGTATGTTTGTGGACAAAAAAAAAAACAACAATTTTGCTATTTCTGCCCTCAAACACAAATATGGCATCAAAGTTTCCAAGTGTCAAGAGCATTTCTCCACTTAATACCTTGAAATATAAAACTTTAGATATATATACAGCACTGTGCAAACGTTTTTCGTGTGGAAAAAATGCTGTAAACAAAGAACACTTTCAGAAATGTAAATAATGATTGTTTATTTTTATCAATTTACAAAATGCAAAGTGAATGAACAAAAGAAAAATCTAAATCAAATCAATATTTGGTGTTACTGCCATTTACCTTCTAACCAGCATCAGTTCTTCTGGCCCCACAGAGCCCTGATCTCAACATCATCCAGTGTGTCTGGATCACATGAAGAGACAGAAGGATGTGAGGAAGCTACATCCACAGAAGATCTGTGCTTAGTTCTCCAAGATGTTCGTAACAACCTACCACCCGACTTCCCCTTCAAAAACTGTGTGCAAGTGTACCTAGAAGAATTGATGCTGTTTTGAAGGCAAAGGGTGGTCACACCCAATATTGATTTGATTTAGATTCTCTTTTGTTCATTCACTGCATTTTGTTGATTGATGAAAATAAATTATTAACACTTCAATTTTTGAAAGCGTTCTTTGTTAACAGCATTTTTTCCACACCTGCCTAAAACTTTTGCACAGTACTGTAGATATATGTACATATGTAGTTTTTCATTTTGTTTTTAAAGCTGCTTTATTTATGGGATATGTGTGTCAGGTAATGACTGTATGAAAATGGAAGAAAAAATACTTAAATATACTCACATGATATCATAGTTTCATTACCCTGTTCCTGTTGTCCCATTAAGGCTGTTTTACACAATCAGGAACAGGCTGCTTTCATCAGAGGCCAGAGGTCAGAGGTCAGGAATCTTTCAGTGGCATTTTCAAGGCGAGGCAAATGCTTTGCAGCAGTGCTGCTGCCATGGCTATGTGAGGTTCAACACTGGGCTTTGAAGAGGTGAGGAAGATCCTGCTTGTCTTTCCGCTCCAGCCAGTTATAGACCATTAAAGACATGATGTGGACATCTGAGGCTGGAAAGAGGAAAAGAGGAGAACAGAATTACCAAAATGTTAATTGTCTTTGGCCTGTTCTGTTTCGATCATTACAGAGCAGCTTTCTGATAATATCACACGGCATATTTATTATTCAGTCATGACTAAAGTTACATCTAATTTTTCTTCTTTTTTTTAAGGTGAGATGTGTATATTCTTGGTTATCAAAAAATACATTCTTGACAGCTCTTTTTTTAATCAAATTTTAGAAAACAGCAAGTATGAAAGTGGAGATCAGAAGGAATCCTGCCCTTTGTCTATAAACAGAATAAATCATATGTCATTATGTCATTTCTTTTTAATGGTTACTATGTTATTAATTCAGCAGAACAGCAGAGAAAGTCTTCTAAATCATATAAAGACTGGTTCATTCCAGACCTTCTGGCTTAAATAGTAAATGGTAAATGGTCCAACAAAGAAAGAGTGATGGGCATAATGGCTTTCTGGTCTTTCTTTTTCATTTCTTGTATTGTCGCTGCTTTATATCACTGGCAGCTTTGGAGTGAAGTGAGTTTTCCAGAAGCGTCACATCACACAGATCAGATTAACAGACTGTAGAGAAACCAGAAGCCTGAACACATTTACTAAACTAAGTAAATCCACAGTAAGTGTATATATATATATATGGCTTTAACGTCACTTAAATCTCTAGTATTTTGTAATAGTGACTGTAGTGGGAATCATCTGTTTCTTCACTGCTTCATTTCTTAAGCTTTGCTCTTCTTGAAGGTTCAGACGTAGATCACTGTGTGGATTAACCAACACAAAATTATCAAACTGCTCAGGTACAGAGACTGGACTGAAAATGAGAGACAACAACACTGTCCTTCAGGAAGATCTGGAGAACTGCTCAGGTACAGAGAGTGGACTGAAAATGAGAGACAACAACACTGTCCTTCAGGAAGATCTGGAGAACTGCTCAGGTACAGAGACTGCTGAAAATGAGAGACAACAACACTGTCACTCAGGAAGATCTGGAGAACTGCTCAGGCACAGAGACTGGACTGAAAATGAGAGACAACAACACTGTCCTTCAGGAAGATCTGGAGAACTGCTCAGGTACAGAGGAGTAGGGATGGAAAATGTAGAGACAAATAACACTGTCCTCAGGAAGATCTGGAGAACTGCTCAGGTACAGAGACTGGACTGAACATGAGAGACAACAACACTGTCCTTCAGGAAGATCTGGAGAACTGCTCAGGTACAGAGACTGGACAGAAAATGAGAGACAACAACACCGTCCTTCAGGAAGATCTGGAGAACTGTTCAGGTACAGAGACTGGACTGAAAATGAAAACAAATAAACACTGTCCTTCAGGAAGATCTGGAGAACTGCTCAGGTAATGGAGACTGGACTGAAAATGAAACAACACTGTCCTTCACAGGAAGAACTTGCAACTTGTTTTTAAACTGACAAAAAGCACCGTTTTGGAAAGAGAGTGCTCAGGTTAATAGAGGGAGAAAGTGAGTGAGTGAGTGAGAGAGAGAGAGAGAGAGAGAGAGAGGAGGGAGAGAGAGCGAGAGAGAGAGTGAGAGAGAGAGAGAGAGAGAGAGAGAGAGAGAGAGAGCAGGGATGTGAGTGTCTGTTCTTTCTTTGTCCTCAGTCCCCAGTGTTGCTCCTGCCATTTTCCCCATTAAAATATTTAGATGAAGTTCATGTCCACACGCAATCCTTCACAATCAGGTGAACAAACCTGAAATCTACACCAACTGGACGAACTCCTGAGGAGAAGGAGCGTGGCGTCCCATGGCTGTATAAAGAACTAATGGAAAACACAGTGAAGTCCATTCATCTATGGGACAGACAGCAGAAAGACTGACACCTGTAGTCACTAGAAAGAGAGAGAGAGAGAGAGAGAGAGAGAGAGAGAGAGAGAGAGAGAGGGAGAGAGGGAGAGAGAGAGAGAGAACAGAGAGAAAGAGAGAGAGAGAGAGAACAGAGAGAAAGAAAGAGAGAGAGAGAGAGAGAGAGAGAGAGAGAGAGAGAGAGAGAGAGAGGGTGAGAGAGAGAGAAGTCCTAAATTTTGTGAAAGACAAATGCAGTGGTGGGGCAGCGGTGGCCTAGTGGTTAGGGGCGTTGGGTCCCATGGATCGGAGGATCTGGGGTTCGAACCCTCCCAGTGGGTTGCCCTGAGGCACCCTTGAGCAGTTGGGGTGCCGCCCGCCCCGCCTCCTCTCGCGATGGGCTACACCTGTCCAGGGTGCGCCCCCGCCCCCGCTCTGTGTGCGCTGGGTTGGGACACCGCACTCTCGCACCCCCCGTTTGGGACAAGCGGCAGATAATGGATGGACAAATGCAGCTAAACGAGAAAACAAATGTAAACAAATGTCAGGTTCAAAAACTCTTGAATCTCCCCCAAAACAGCTTCTGAGCAGTTTTAGAAGATCTGATTGCATCGACACCAATGTTGGAACATTGCATGAGGTTTCAGCAAAGGAGAGGTCTTAATGAGGTCAGGTACTGAGGCAGCAGGAAGATCTGATATTCTATCTATCTATCTCTATCTATCTATCTATCTATCTATCTATCTATCTATCTATCTATCTATCTATTTCATAACATTTCACAACATTTCTGTGCTGAAAATAACCCTTTTTACTGTAAATTCCTAAAACCCATTTTAAAAGATTTCTATCAGTAATGATAAAAGAGTGAAAGCACTCTTGAAAGAGTGAAAACTTGGGAAGGGTGAACGTGTGTCTGTTAGCTGATGCTAAGTGTTGGTGATTTGTGTTCTCCTCCAAGCGTGTTGAGTGACATTATGCTTTCTGTGACGTATAAATATCCATAGTAAAGGAAAACAGCGCCTTAAATGGTAATTATGAAGTCCAGGTTTCAGACACTGAGCCTTGATTGGTGCTCGTTCAAGACATCAGTGTCACTGTCCACCAGTGGGAAGTGGAGCTGGTGAAAAAGAAAACTGGGCACAAAGTTCCATTTTCAATAGCTTTATTTAAACCACACATAAAGCAACACTACTGCCAGAAATGCTTATCAAAAAGGCTTTCTGTGTTTATATACATAAGTACACACACACACACACACACACACACACACACACACACACACAGACCAATAAATAAGACCCAGGCTCCCCTCTGGGCACCCCTGCTGTTAAACAATGCTTTAATTTGGTGTTAGTGACTTCTAATGACCATAATTGCTGCTGTTTTCCATCATCCAAATACCTGCATCTCATACACTGTGGCCCACACACACACACACACACACAAACGGTGTTTATTCCCACCGTTGGTCGTCTTTGGTGCGTGATGTCCCAGGTGGAGGCCCAGGAGTAGCAGGGGATGATGGGGGTTTATGTAGATACGATGTGTTTATGGGAAGGGAGATTACACACACACACGCACACACACAGTTTACTACTATCCGTGTAAAAAATATATTTTAATATTAGTTTTTCTCTGTTTCTGTATAGATTTACCCATAAACATAATCTGATTAGATAAAGAGACTCTAGCTTCACAAATGAAGCAAACATGTTAAACTTGCTTCTTTATTTATTAAGAAAAATGGTCTTAATTGCCAAACTGGAAAGATTCCCAATGTTGGTGAATGGAACCAGACGTCTGAATGTCCCACCCAGACATGAAAAGGTGGTGGAGGCATTGCCTGATGTCTGAGATGTTGTTTTATCACAGTTTGGAGATTTTGCACTAAAACTGAAGCTGTTCCTGGTGGAGGGAGCAGCTGTGAGATTCAGTTCAGATGAACTATTTGACCATAATTTCAAAAGAAAATGAAAGATTTCAGAGAAATTATTTAGCTGTATTTCTTAAATTCTACCATAGTTTGGTGTTTGAGGGTGAATTAGTGAAGTTACCATGAACAGTGTCCATCTGATGTGTTTTGAGACAATTTTCGGGTGACCATTGACTTCTAATGTTAGCCCTGTTAGCCTGTTAGCTCCAGCTAGTTCCAGTTAGCCTCAGTTAGCTCTAGCTAGCTCCAGTTAGCCTCAATTAGCTCTAGCTAGCTCCAGTTAGCCTCAGTTAGCTCCAGCTAGCTCTAGGTAGCCTCAGTTAGCCTCATATTGCTCCAGTGAGCCTCATTTAGCTTCAGTTTCCAAGGCAACAAATTAAACTTGGAACCAATCATTTTCTGGGCTGATCGTGCACACCTGGGTTCAGATTTTTGCACACATTAAAAAAAAGAACATTTGTAAGTTTTCATAGAATGAGAAACATTTTTTTAAAAAGCCCCCAAAAGTACTTTCAAAGTAGCTTTTCCCTAATCACTTGACCTGCTTCCACTGCTCTTTCCCAGAAGGTCATACTGTAACTGATCAACTTTGTCCCTCTATAGTTACTACAGCTCTGTTCATCACCCTTATTCTTGAAAATCAGTACCAGTACACATTGTCTCTAAGTTTAAAGGAGGAAGATGCAGAGGAATGGAAGAAATGGAAATGGATGATCTGCTGTGGCAACCCCTAGGGGAGCAGCTGAAAGAAGAAGTAGAAGAAGAAGAAGAAGAAGAACAAGAACAAGAAGAATGCTCCAATCTAGAAAACTAAAGCTTTCCAGCCCATTATTTTACCACGTGTCACCTATTATTTGAAAAGCTGGCCTAATAGTACAGATCTACACACAGGAGGATGCCGTCCACCTTACTTCCAATCAGGGCCACGCCCAGTTTGAAACACAGCCTCTAATTGGTCCACAATCTAAGACATACTGTGGTTGCCATTGGTGGCTAGTGGCCATGCTCACAACAATGAATCCACCACAAAAAAGGGAGCAATAATAAGACATTCAGCGTCAGGTACCCTGGGTATGAAGTGAATCTGATTTATCCCGCAGCGACAACAAACACTTCTTTTCTAGCGAATCCACAGGTATGAATGGGGATCGTGTTCAATCTGACACACTGTGCACTCTGAGCGATTGTCCAGATTGCTTCACTAATGCTCAAACCTTTCTAAAGAGCCCACACACACACACACACACACACAGCATGTGTCTGTTCCTACAGGTCTTGCACCGACTGCTGTTGTAAATCAGAGTGAGTTTTATTTAACAGAGAATTTCCGCAGCGGCCAGACAAAGCAATCAAACCCCACCGTGAACTGGCCTTCAGGCGGCCGTGTGGCTCCAGGGCCCCTGGGGACTGTGGTACGAGGACGGTTGAGTTTTACACAGTTAATGATACAAAGAGACAGGCGCCGTTTAACACTATAATCTCCATTCTTAGAAACAGGGCAGACGGAGCGTCATGCAGTAAAGCCTGGAACATCAGAGTCAGGGATCTGAGCTATTTCACAACATGATACACATCCGCTTTTCATTTTTCGGAGGTTTGGGAGCAGGCTGGAGACGATAAAGTGCGAAACAACTGCTTTAAATGTAAAAAAGCTCTACAAAAACTCACTCGTTCACTCATTTTCTGAGCTGCAGGCATTGCTGGAGCCTATCCTAGCTCTCATGGAGCAAAAGGCAGGGACACACCCTGGACAGGTCAACAGTCCATTGCAGGACACACAGATAAACCCACTCACAACTAGGGGACATGCAGGTCAGTCAACCTGACCTGCATGTCTTTGGACATTGGAAGGAAACTGGAGGAAGCCTGGAGGAAACACACAGCGACAGGGAAAACAATCGCTCCACAGAGAAAAGACCTGGACCGGCCCACCTGGTAATCAAACCCGGGACCTTCTCGCTATGAGGAGACATCTATGGCATTTAGCAGGCGCTCTTGTCAGGGCAACTTCCATTCTCTCCCTGGAGCAACTCGACTCAAGAAGCATCATTCCTGTTGCCTAGAAACAGCTAGCAGTGATATGTAATTCACTGTTTTTAACTTTATGAACTTTATGAAGATGAATCTTGATACATGGTGATATCTTGATGCGCCTGTTGGTTCCACCGTTTCCATGGAAACGGAAGAATAGACCCGTTGAATCTTCCTTTTCCATGGAAACGAAGGCTGCGTTTCTTGGCTGAAGGACGCAGCCCCTGAACTGGGATTCACTATCCTCTTTATTAGACACAGTTAACCTGCTGGCCCAGCAATAATGATGGTTACGGCCCGGTCACGATGATGGTTCATCTGATTCTTGTGCTGGTTATCTTCAAGTCCAGGGGTCCCTGGTCATGCCAGCTGTCCAGGACAGTTTGGTGATATCCCACGCACCTGGTTCATGTGTTTTCTCTGGATGTGCTGCTGGTCGCTGGCCCGGTTCTGAATCAGTCTCACACGAAGGAAACCCGAGGGCCTCGCTCATCTAGCCTGCAGGTGCCAACACTTTCTTTTCACACAAAGGAAAAAATGCAGCACTTTGCTTGAACTATGACCAAACGCAACTTGAGCCGAGGCTGTCGTTGTTCAGGGGTGCTGGAAACACACACACACACACACACACACACACCTGGTGGTGTTGGGGTGTTAACAAGGCAATGCTGTTGTGGGTGGCTGCACAATTTTGATGATTAAGTCATTTTCGTGAGAGTACACACACACACACACACACACACACATGCCAATCCTTATTCATTTATATATACACAAATACTCCCACACACACACTCTGTCCAGTTTGTCTCCTCCAGCTGTCAGCACACACCTACATGTCAGTAGTTTGCAGACACCACACTGGCCAAAAGTTTCCAGACACCCCCTCCAACGAGGAAATTCAATTAAAGGAACCGGTTCCTCCAGATGTGGCCAATCAGCCGAGACACGTATGAGGTCATCTTTATTTCAGAGCTGGAGATATTAGAGGTGACATAGTTAACACTAGAGGTCAGTCCCCCAAATCTTTACTGTAAACACATCCACAACCCGCTCGAAACTCATCAACTTTTCATCGAGGTCTTCTGTTTTGTGTCTGTTTCTCCTGAACAAACAGGGGCAGCGGTGGCCTACTGGTTTGGGAGTGGGCCACAGGATTGGAAGATTGTGGGTTCAGTTCCCTTACCAGTAGGTTGCCCTGAGTTACCCTTAAGCAATGTATCGTCCCCGTCACTGCTCCCTGGGCCCTTTCATAGCTGTCCACTGCTGCACAGTGTTTACATGGGTTAAATGCAGAGGTCCAGTTTTGTTGTGGTTCACTGTGTGCTGTGACCTTGCAATGACAAGAATAGTCACTTTCACTTTTAGTTTCTTCCATTCGGATGTTTACTTCACGTCTGTAGCTGACTGTCATACTGTTTCCTAAACCATATCCACAAGTCCACTCCACCTTAATACAGACCTGGATGAGGTTTGGGACAGTGGTGGCCTAGTGTTTAGGGACTAGGTCCCAGGAATGGAAGGTTGAGGGTTTGAGTCCCAGACCAGTAGGTTGCCCTGAGGTGCCCTTGAGCAAGATACTGTCCTCGTCACTGCTCCCCGGGTGCTGGACAGTGCGTGTGTAGATTAAATACAGAGGATGTATTTCGTTGTGGTTCAGTGTGTGTACACAATGGCAAGTAGTCACTTTCACTTCATGCATTTTAGCAGAAAAGACTGTTGACTCCGAGTGTTAGCAACGTTAGCCTTGTGTAAAATGATTATGAAGTTTAAGTTCATGTTTGTAGCAAACAGTATGTCCTGCTGTGTCCTAAACCACACGTCCACTCCACCTTAACACAGAGCTGGATGATGACTCTTGTGGGCGACTATTGACTCAAAAAAAAGTTAGCATGAGTTCTAAAGTAAAGACACAATCAGTTCACCAGACATGTCTCAGCTGTTTGACCACATCTGGCCCACTGTGGACATTTGATGTCCTGCCAGACTCTTTGTTTAAGGTATTGCTGATAACTTTATCACCTAGGAGCAGACCAATAGGACGAGCTCTGGAGCCACACATGAGCTTCAGAAGCCCGTTGGTTTGAGGGGTATAAAGATCCTCCATGTAAGGTTCTAGTAAAATCAAATCCTCACAGCAATGTCCCAGCCTTTCTGGAAGAGTAGAAGCTGTTACTGCATCAATGAAGGGACAAAGTCACTCTGATTTCAGAGGAACCGCTGGAAGACTGGGGGTCTATACACTTCTGATCATGCAGTCTAGTGTGTGTGTGATAGAGAGAGACATTCTTTGTCTTTAAAAGCCATACACACGCACAGAGCAGCAGCAGTGACATCATCTGTCTCTCTCTCTCTCTCTCTCTCACACACACACACACACACACACACACACACACACACACACACACACACACAGGCAGCAGGAAAAGACCTCATGAGTTTGTGAGTCTCGTTAAAGTGAAATTTTAACGAGTTTCCATCTGTGAGAGCAGTTAAAGCTCGTTATTATTATAATCTGCTCTCCTCTTTCCTCACACACACACACACACACACACACACTATTGTGTAATTTCCTGTCTTTTTATAATTCTGAAAAAAATGTGGTAGAAAAAAAATATTTTTGTCATTCATCAAGTTGTCACTCATCTCTCCATCCATATTTCCCTCTCTCCCTCCTTCCTTCTGATCGTCCATTCCTGCCTACGTCCCTTCACCCATTTATCCATCCATCCATTTCTACCTCCCTTTCTCCCATGCTCCATCCGTGTGTCTGTCCATCCTTTCTCTGCACTGTTTATGGTAACCAGGGCGCTGGAGAGTATCGTAGGGCTCAGCAAGGTGAAAGTCCTCACCCCGGACAGCTCACCCATCTCCACACACACACACACACACACAAAGATTTGAATAGGAAATCAGTGCAGGTTCCCTAGAGCAAGGTACCGTCCCCATCACTGCTTCCGGGGCACTGAATATATGACCACCCTCGTTGTCGGGTAAAATACAGGAAATCTTTCATGGTGGTTCAAATTAGTCACTTTCAGTCAACATTTCTTTCCTGAAGGGGATCCTTTTGTTGCCATGGAAACCCACACCATGTAAGCTGATCCTAAGCGGCTCTTGAAGCCAGTCGAGGCCCTGATGCCGTGGGCTCCACCGCCCTCTACCTGCGAGAGAAACAACTACAGCTCCACATTGGAGCAGAAAAGTCCCTTCTTCAGACTAACTGACTGATGCTAACGCTAATGACAGGATCGCCCTTACCCTCACTTGCCATCCAGCAGGGGGCAGCCATATCCAAACGCAGAGTCAAACCTGGTGTGTCCAACAGGACTCATGTCCAGTTTATACTTAGAGCAGATCATTCACTGAATTAATGTGGAACCCCACACACACACACACACACACACACACACACACACACACGAACGCAGAAGGATTCTCCCAGATTATCTCTTTATTTAACAAATTCGTCTCACTTCTACAAACAAAAGGACAGTGGTCCAGTGGGCCGTGCAGGGACAAGGGGACATTACATTTTCTTCTGGGAAAATTCAGTTAAATACAAAAAAATGCTTTAAAAAAGGCAAAAAAGAGCATTTCCAACAAATTTATAGCAAAGATCCCTCTAGCTGACACAAACGTCCTGTGTCTTTGTGTCTAAAACAACTATGGACTGATCTGGACACACTTTCCAAAGTCGCAGATCAGGACTGGTCTCCAGTTTACTGGCGAACAAAAGCTTCATCTGGAAGAAAAACAAACAAAAAAAAAAAAACCACAAACATTTGCTACATCTTCTCAGCGCAAGCCTGTCTTTTACAGCAATTCTCACGCAATGTCCACCAGCGTCTCCGCTGGTCCAGGACGAAAAGCCCGAATGTGTAAAAGATCTTGGAAACGTATGAAGCATAATCCTGAAAGTAAACTGGTTCACTGGTTGAGGCTTAATCCAAAGAAAAACGGCTCAAAAGAACGAACGAGAACAAGACCAAGGGAAGATTTTTACTTTTTTTTTCTTTTTTACATACTTTTTGTAAAAAAATTTTTTGCGAGTCATCCAGAGTGAGATTTGAGTAAAAGGTTTCAGAATCGGATTCCTTTACAGGCAAATGGAACCAGACGTTACTCATTGTCCCTCAAAACCCTCCAGTGAAGCTCCTTGTGTCTCTGTGGGACGGTGATGATGGAGATACAGTCTGAGCTGAATCAGTGCCTCACAGCGTCTCTGTCCACCAGGAACAGGATCACTTTTGGGTCTCTTCTCCAAACTGGTAAAACAACATCTCCACCACCATTACATGTCTTTGAGGGACACTCAGATGTCTGGTTCCATCCACACACTGGGGACTCCAAACGACCCTGAATGACTGTGTTTAATCCTCAGGTTCTCCTCCTGGAGGTCGAGATTACAGTGAACAGACTGAATGTGAACGGACTGTGGACAGTAGGACGGTGGAACCGTGCAGGAAAAGGGGACACAGAACTTTTATGTCCCTCTGTGGTCGTTTTACAAAAACGAAAAAGTGGTCGTTATTACAAAAACAGAACAAACCAAACCAAACAAAAACATCTGGCATTGTGTCATCACGGTTATTTACAAACGAAGGACGACGTGATTTGTGCCCAGTGCAGCTGTGGTCCACACACACACACACACACACACACACACACACACACACACACCAGAGAGAACAAATAGAAAGAAAGAAAAAGAACAGAGAGAAAGAGAACAAAGGAAGACAGTACATAAAGAGAGAGAGTGAGAAAGCACTTCTAATATTGAGGACACCGTGAAGTCCAGCGCATCAGGATGGCAGACGTTCCCATCCGAGGCTGGACGTCCCCGTGAAGTCAGAACGTGTTTCTCAGCTGCTCTGAGCTCAGGTTTCCTGAAGCGGAATCACAGCCTTTTATATTTTTCTATAAAAAACATCATTTAAATGCAGATTCACACAGTAACTCTAATATACATGAATCACACACTTCTCATTAAATAAACAAAGCAGAACAATTAAAACTCAAAACGCCAGACGGAAGACCAGCATCCAGTCTGTACCACCGAGCAGGACAGACCCCTTCAAAACGGAGCGAGAACAACAAAAACAAACAGAAAATAAACAAAGACAAGTAAAAAAAAAAACAAAAAAAAAAAAAACACATTAATAAGGCTCAGCGCAAATATACAGAACGTCCTGTGTGTCTGTGTTCACAGCACTGCTTGTCAACACCCGACAGACATGAGAGGACAGCACTGGGGGGACAAAAAGAAGTGATTTTCTCAGAAATTGGTCGTCCTTCCACACTGGGACGCTGAGAAAAACGTGGGTGCCCTGTAAAGTGCCAGTATTTTCCTGGCTTCTCCGCCTTCTAGGAATGATCGGATGTCCTGACTGATCCGCCATGTCGCTCCTCCCTTCGCCCCTCTCTCTGTTTCCCTTCTTCTTCTCCCCCACCTCAGACGGATCCCGACTGGCTGATCAGGTACCCCGCACCCCGCCTCCGGGCTGGCAACGGTTGCCGGGATGAAGCCGTGGCGCCATTGCCATGGTGCTGCCGAGTGTGGTTGCCATGGTGATGGTGATGCTGGGGCGGGGTTGGGGGTGGGTCTCTGAGGGAGGGCGGGACAGCGGAGGATTTGATGGGGATGATCCGAGTGTCCATCACCTCGCAGTCCACCTGCATCATCAGTTCATAACCTCCCTGAGAGGAGTTATAGACCGACTCTACAGACAGACAGACAGACAGACAGACAGAGAGAGAGAGAGAGAGAGAGAGAGAGAGAGAGAGAGAGAG
>CM029372.1:27820372-27920880 GCA_017165825.1 Hepsetus odoe | reverse complement strand
CAGTCCAGTCTCTGTACCTGAGCAGTTCTCCAGATCTTCCTGAAGGACAGTGTTGTTGTGTCTCATTTTCAGTCCAGTCTCTGTACCTGAGCAGTTTGATAGTTCTGTGTTGGTTAATCCACACAGTGATCTATGTCTGAACCTTCAAGCAGAACAAAGTGTCTAACTTAAGACATGAAGCAGTGAAGAAACAGGTGCAGATGATTCGTTTTTACTGCTGATGCTGAACGGTGAGTGGGTGGAACCCGTTGATCTAGAACCTTGTATCTTTGGGATACTTTGCAGCCTTGAGCACTAAACATTTGTTCCTGTTTCTTCATTTAATTCTCAATCTGAAGATCAGACAGTCTGAGACAAATAGAATTTCTACACCAAGGAGGTGATTCTTTATTTTTATAAAGTAACAAGAACTATATATTTATTTACATAACTAATTAATATGTTCTCTTTTTCATTTAATTGTTTTAAACTTGATTAAAAAAAAAAATTGTATCTACATTATTTTGGACGTATAATCATACTTTCTCCTTATTCTGTGAATGCTGTAAAAACAGAGTGCTCTGTCTGCCCCCTGCTGGACAGGGTGTGTGTGTTGGTTAAATACAGAGGATGTATGCGGTTGAGGTTCACTGTGTGTTCGCAATGGCAAATAGTCACTTTCACTTTCCCTTCACTTCATTATAATATGCATCATCTAACAGCTACAACACATCACCCTCGGCTCATGACTTTAATCTTATGTTGAAATTCCTCCTTTCTTAAAATAAGCAGGACAAAGAAAGAAGGAAAGATTACGTAATTACACCAACACACACACATATGCAAACTTCGCCGTTTCCTCTTTTCTCCGCTTAAGTGGAATTTTAAAATGTATTGCATCAGGAGTCACTGTGTACAGGAATAAACCTTAAAACAGAACTAGAGAGAGAGAGACAGTGTGTGTGTGTGTGTGTGTTAGAATATGTCACATACAGCAGGACACTTTACTGAAGGACTCCCTGGAGGAAAGCAACACACGATTTTAACTACATGTTCAGAAGTCCGGGACATAAACAAAAGATGGGGGACATAAACAAAACAGAAGAGACAGAATAGCAGCGCTGAGTCAGTCTGGTGTCCTGAAAGTCTTTTTAGTTGAACTTAAAGCAGAGTCAAACATTTCCTTAAGAACTGATTAAAGTTGGTTTTGCATATTAGAGCTCGTCAAGGACAATTTTGGGTTCCTGATGGCACGACCATTAAGACTTCGATCCCCGGTGATGACTCTGCCATTCCTAGCTTGATAGCATTACGTGAAGATCTGGAACTGGATTAAACCATGGCTAGAATTCGGGAGAATAATAGTAATACATGTAAAAACATATAAAGGTCGTAGAGGAAGTCCACGAAAGTCAGGAAGGACTAAGGTGGAGACGTGGAACAGGTCACTTCGGCAGAACACCAGCCTAGTGTTTAGGGACAAGGCCCCATGATCTGAAGGTCTTGGGTTCGAATCCCAGAGCAATAGGTTGTCCTAAGGTACCCTTGTGCAAAGTACTCCCCATCACTGCTCCCCAGGTGTGGGTTAAATCCAGAGGTTGAACTTCATTGTGTCTCACTGCAAACAGTGCAGACATATGGCAACTAGCTGAGGTCATTTGAACAAACCTGATTATTCCAACCCTTTTCAAAAGCTCCTTCAAATGTGGCCAAGAAGCGTAGCTTAGCTTTCAAGGAAATGCAGGATCCAAAGGGTGTATCCTTCATAACCTACCGTATCCTGAGATCCATTGCACACAAGCATTGCATGTGTTTGTTGTTTTTGTCAAAGACCAATATACAACACACGTTATATGTAGTAAAATATTGTTCAGTAGAAGTTAATAGCTGGTTTGTTGCTAAAAGTCATGGCACTTCCATGCCATGAACAGCAGTTCCTTTCTTGCAAAACCACAGGATAAAAATAGAGTTCACACCTTTTTTTTTAGAATGGACTGACGAATAGCAGACTGCTAAAAGTTGAAACAATATAAAGCTTCAATCTGCAGACTGAAGATGAAGTTCCCTCTCCTTTTACCTTTCCTTCTTTTCTTTGGGAACATGCCTGTGGCTCAGGATGGTAAGTACCTCATATCAAATTGTAGTTCTTGGTCATGACTAGTGTGATGAAGCTATTAGAGGTTAATCCTGTATTTGTCTTTGCTCTGTTCTTCACCCATAAACACATGGCTGGTTTAAGGTACATGATCATACAAAGCTTGAAATTAATTTATTGCTTTATTATGTTTGCATCAATAACTACCAAGAAAGGCTAAGGATGGGGAAGAGAATTAGTGTCCATTTACTGTTCCTCTCATTAAAGTAACCAATAATAGGAATATCCATAATGTGAAATGTTTAAAAAACACACATGAAGAGTTAAACATGGAATTAGCAAGCTTCATTTCCTACTTAAGCAAATCTAAGAAATCTAAGGCAAGAATGCATCCTGGTTGTAATAAACCTAACCAATAGGGATGCACAATTAAAAAAAAAAATTACCATTGTGTGGACAGAAGGAGGAATGGGGTAGGTGTTATCCTGAAGGAAGAATATGTGAAGTGTGTTTTGGAGGTGAAGAAGGTGTCAGGGAGGGTGATGAGTTTGAAGCTAGTAGAGTAGAGTAGAGTAGAGTAGAGTGATCTTTTATTATCCCACGAATGGGAAATTTGGGCGTTACAGGGCTCTTAAAAAAAAAAAAAGACAGGTGTACAGAAAGAAAAGAAAAAATATATAAAGATATAGAGAGAGAACAGGAACAAGTACAGGAGAAAAAAGAGGAGCTAGAAGTTGAAGGTGTGATAATGAGTGTTGTTAGCGCTTAGGTGGAATTCAGGTAGGAGTCAACATGGACACTGGGAGGTAGTGAAGAGTTGCCAGATTGCTTCTGGCCCTGAAGAAGGAAGATGAGGAAATCTGGTGGTGGAATGAGCAACAGAGGGTGGCAAAGACAGGGCTACTCAGAGAGATAAAACTGGAAAAGGTTAATCAGCCACAAAATGAAGTTATGGTAAAGAGTATTGGAAACTAAGTTGAGTAGAGAGTAATCTCTAGTAATCTCTAAAAGAGAGTAAGTTAAGAAAAGAAGTAATGATAAGTGAACAGCAGCATGGTTTCATGTCAAAAAAAAAAACATGACTATGTTTGCTCTGAAGGTATTTATTGATCATAGAGAAGCATATGAGAATGGTAGAGGATACATATAAATGAAGGGGGTGTGACAGTGGTGAGTTTTGCAGTTGGAGTGATGGATGTGTTTTAAAGTAGAAGCAGGATTACATCAAGGATAAGCGCTGAATCTATTGTTTGCAATTGTGATGGACAGGTTGACAGGGATAATAAGTGAAAGTGAAAGAAAGTGACAACCCTTGTCATTGCGAGGTCACAACACAGCACACATGAACCACAACGAAATTGGACCTCTGCTTTTAACCCATGCACACAAACACCATGCAGCAGTGGGCAGCTATTGAAAGCGCTCGGGGAGCAGTGACGGGGACGGTACCTTGCTCAGGGGTACCTCAGGGCAACCTACTTGTGAGGGAAATGAACCCACAATTTTCCGATGCGGGGCAACTCCCTAACCACTAGGCCACTGCTGCCACATAATGAACTTATCGCTACTATTTCTTATTACTTGTTATTTATTTGCACTCTATTATTTGCACTTTCCACAACATTGCTGCTCTGTCACACTGCCAACAACATGTGCTGCTTTGTTCTGTAACACTGTGGCTCTCCGTCGGATGAATGTACTGAATGTATCATCTGTTGTTCTGTCTGTTGTTGTCTGCACTATGTTGTGTCCTATGTCGTCTTATGTGTAGCACCAGGGTCCTGGAGGAACGTTATTTAGTTTCTCTATGTACAGTGTATAGGGCTGAAATGACAGTAAAAACCTACTTGGCTTGACTTGACAGACGAGATTAGAGAGTGGTCCCTGTGGACTATGGGACTGCTTTAGAAGAGACAGTGTTTGCAATGCAAAGCAATTTTGCAATATTTAAAGGAAAAATAGTGTTTTTATCGCACTCTGCAGCAATTCTCTGTGCCGTAGTGCTATTCAGTCACTATTGGACTTTGTAAGAGCTACTGCTGTGTTTTTATCTTTTGACAGAAATTAAACATGAAACTGTCAGTAATGGCTCCACAGTCACCCTTCACTGTGATGTGCTTCCAAAAGGCCCAGTGACCTGGAGCAGAGTCAGGGATGGAAACACAGTGACGTCAGGTATTGTACTCCTGATAGTATGACACTGAGTTAATAGTTGTAATTAATAATAATATTGAAATCATGTTTTTCATTTATTTATTTAAAGTTGGTTTCTAAAAGCAGTTAGTACTGTAGTACTAGCATTTTTTTTATAATGAACATTTTATAATGTAATGCAAATAAAGATTTTATTAAAATAATGATCTTATTTGTGCTGTAAATGTGTGTTTCCTGTATGAACGTGGCTGAGTAACATTTCCCCAAACTATAAACTAATCACCGCTGTATCTTCAGGTCCAACCGCATCGGCTGAGGATAAAAGTGGCATCACAAGAGGAGGTGAGTGAAATGAGAGACATTCTTGTGCTTCCTTTTAATTGTGTGTGTGTTTTTTATAAATATATACAGTACTGTGCAAAAGTTTTAGGCAGTTGTGGAAAACAAATGGAAGTATTGATCCTCCTGCTGATGTAGTAGAACTACCTTGTGTCTTGTAGCTGTGCTCAGTCTTGCCATGACATGAAACTGTCTTCCACAACCTCACCTTGGTAGCAGAGTTTGGCTGTTCCTCACCCAGTTTTAAGCCTCCTGCACAGCTGTTTCATTTAATGACTGTGTTTCTCCTCCATGTGACATTGATGATCATCAGTACCTGTTTGGTAAAACTGGTTGATCAGACACCGACTATAACCCTACAGAATCCCTGACTTTGTGCAAGTGTACCTAGAAGAACTGATGCTGTTTTGAAGGCAAAAGGTAGTAACACCAAATATTGATTTGATTTAGATTTTTCTTTTGTTCACTCACTTTGCATTTTGTAAATTGATAAAAATAAATAATCATTATTTACATTTCTGAAAGCATTCTTTGTTTACAGCATTTTTTCCACACCTGCCTAAAACTTGTGCACAGTACTGTATACACATGTTACATAAAAAAACCACTTGTCCTCGCTCACTCAGTTCCTTTCTTCTTCTCAACACTTTTGGTGAGGGCAGTACAGAGCACAGCAGCTAAGAATAGACTGATGGATAGCGGAACTGCTGAAGGTTGAGCTTGACAAAGCAGCTCTGCTGAAACAGTAGGAAAACTTCTACGGACCAGTTGGCGATGAAGCGCTCTCTCTTTTTACCTTTCCTTCTTTTCTTTGTGAACATGCCTGTGGCTCTCGGTGGTAAGTACCTCTACTCAATGGTATTTCTTGCCCATGGCCAGCAATAACTACTAGAGATGAACCCTTTATTTACAAAGGGAACTCTGCTTGTGATCTTTGCTCTGTTCTTCACCTGTAAAGACATGGTCAGCTGAAGGTATCTGTTCAATGAACTAATAATGAACGTATGAAAGGCTGAACATTCAGTGATTTATCTCATTTGTGTCAAGAACTTCAAAAGAAACCATTTCACTGTTGCTTTGTTGAAAGTGAACAAGTGAAAGTGACAACCCTTGTCATTGCGAGGTCACAGCACAGCACACAGTGAACCACAATGAAATTGGACCTCCGCATTTAACCCATGCAAACACAGTGTAGCAGTGGGCAGTTATTGAAAGCGTCCGGGGAGCAGTGACCGGTACCTTGCTCAAGGTTACCTCAGGGCAACCTACTGGTGAGGGAATCCAACCCACAATCTTCCGATGCGGGGGCAATTCCCTAACCACTAGGCCACCATCAATAATGAGTTTATCCACGAGGTGAAGTGTGTTTAGGCTCTACTGCAGTACACTAGCACGAGCGTCTCTTTTCTCAAAATGTGTTGAAGAAGACGAGGTTCATGCAGAAGCTCAGAGCAGCAACTGACTCAAATCTCCAAAACCAGATCACAAGGACTGCCGAGCAATTCTTCAAATGCCTCATTAAAACATTATTGTATCACACTCTGCCGCACGTTTCAGTGGAGTGTTATTCAGTCACTACTTGTAAGAGCTACTGCTGTGTTTTTCACTTTTCACAGAAATTAAACATGAAACCGTCAGAAATGGCTCCACAGTCACCCTTCACTGTGATGGGCTTCCAAAAGGGCCAGTGACCTGGAGCAGAGTCAGGGATGGAAAAAGGGAAAATATTTCCACAATAGACGCCGGAGGAAAAACAGTCAAACACATCAGTGATACACATAAACGTTACAACCACGGAGATCAGTCTCTGATGATCACACATGTCTCGTTCATCAACGCTGGATTATTCTTCTGTAACAGCACCGCAGTGACGCGTCTCACAGTGACGTTAGGTATTGAACTCCTGATAGTATGACACTGAGTTAATAGTTGTAATTAATAATATTGAAATCATGTCATTTATTTATTTAAAGTTGGACTCTAAAAGCAGTTTGTAGTTTTTTTAGGTAATAAACTTAGCATTTTTTTATAATGAACATTTTATAATGTAATGCAGATAAAGCTTTTATTTAAATAATGATCTTATTGTGCTGTAAATGTGTGTTTCCTGTATGAACGTGGCTGAGTAACATTTCCTCACACTAAACTAATCACCGCTGTATCTTCAGGTACAACTGCATCAGCTGAGGATAAATGTAGCAACACAAGAGGAGGTGAGAGAAATGAGAGATATTCTTGTGCTTCCTTTTAATTGTGTGTGTGTTTTTTTTATAAATATATATATATATTTATGTACTTTAAGGCCAACTGTTAAAAGCTTCTGGTCGTGTCAGAGGTTTGCTCAGTTTATCAGAGAAGCTTCTTTTCATCTTCTCACCTAAACTGTGTCCGAATTCAGGGTCACTCAATGCCTATTGGTTACTAGGGAGATGCCCAGCTTCTCTCTTGAGGCAGGATGATCTAATGGGGATCTGAGAAGAGCTGAGAAGAAAGTCCTTGAAAAAAAAAATAACTTTTTTAGGCACTTTGTGTAGATGTGTTCTGAGCTCAGATGTTAATTTTATTTATTTCTTTGTTTACTTGTTTCCAGATCCTCACACTCTTTCATGTCAACGATTCTGCCTTCCTTCAGCAAGCTCCAGTGATGGGGTGGTGGTCTAGCGCTAGGACACTCACCTTTGGACCAAGAGCTTGCAGGTTCAAATATAACATTGCCACCACTGGGTTCCTGAGCAGAACCCTGAACCTGAACCCTGAAAGTTGCTCCAGGGGGGACTGTCCCTGTAATCAGGAATTGGAAACCACTCTACTGGAGGTCGATATAATCATCATCTTTTCTCTGGACATGTCCAAACCAATGCAGTCTCACTTCTCTAACTTTGTCTCCAAAAACGTCCAACCTGAGCTGTCCCTCTAATATGCTAATTTCTAATCCTGTCCATCCTCGTCACACCTCGTCAACTCCGACCCCTCTAACTCTGCCTCCAGTCTTTCTGTCAGCAAAATCGAATCACCTT
Organism: Hepsetus odoe; assembly: GCA_017165825.1. Lineage (NCBI taxonomy): Eukaryota > Metazoa > Chordata > Actinopteri > Characiformes > Hepsetidae > Hepsetus > Hepsetus odoe. The sequence goes on along the minus strand of CM029372.1, from coordinate 27,913,296 downwards.
CAACGCTTTACACCCACACACACCGTCCAGCAGGGGGCAGCTATTAAAGCACCTGGGGAGCAATGATGGCGACGGTACCTTGCACAAGCGTATCTCAGGGCAACCTACTGGCCGTTCTTTCTGCCCTGAAACCTGCTGCTGTTACCCCTGCAGCCTCAATCCCTACACACCAATCAAGTTTACTTTTCATTTCTGCGCTTCTAGGCTCTTGGTTTCCGTCCATTTCATAGAACTATAACGGTCTTATTCCATGTTACTGGTGACCTTCTGCTGAACTCCAGCTGTGGTTTCCTCTAACTTTCAACCTTGCAGGAAAGCTCGCTAGAGAGCTCCTTGGTCATCAGTTTCTGTAACCAGTGGTGACGTTACTATGTTTTCAAATGCAGATATAATGACCTTCAATGATTTACTGTAGGTCTCATGAATTGTGTTGGTCATTTTGGATAAACGTATCTGCTAAATGAGGAAGTGTTAGTGTAAACTAATGTTCAAACTGAAACTGCCCTAGTTGGGGGAACACAAAGAACAAAGATCTAGTTAGAAGGTAAAAAAAGAAAATAATCACATTTAAATTGCAATCAAATATCATTTAAAAAATCTAAATTTTTGAGTTTTACGAGGAGTAAATACATTCGCAAGGCAAGGTGTATCAGTCTGTTCAGTCTCTTCACCTCAGAGAGGAGTGCAGATGAAAGAAAACGTGGGTTGAACTTATAGAGTCAGCGGTGGTCTAGGATTAAGGGATGAGGCTCCTTGATCAGAAGGTTGTGGGTTTGAATCCAAGACCAGTAGGTTGCCCTGAGGTACCCTTTAGCAAGGTACCGTCCCCATCACTGCTCCCCGGGGGCTTTAGATCCTGCCAACTCCTGGACGGTGTGTGTGAAAAACAGAGGTTGAATTAGATTGAGATTCACTGTGTTCCATGTCTCACAATGACGAACAGTCTTCTTGTTTATTTCATGTTATTCATTCTTATTTCATGTTACTGTTGACCTTCTGCTGAACTCCAGCTGTGGTTTCCTCTGACTTTTCAACCTTGCAGGAATAAAAAATGAAATTTACAATTTCTTTTTATCATTTGTTCTTTTTTTGTGAATAGTGCTGTTTATCTTACGATGAGAAACGTTATGTTGATATATGGGCTCTAGAGGATCAGAGCACTTGACAGAATTTTATAATATATATGTTACATATAAAAAACACTTGTCCTCTCTCACTCAGTTCCTTTCTTGTAAAACCACAGAGAAAAAAGTAATTACACTTTTGGTGAGGGCAGCACAAACCGCAGCAGCTAAGAATAGACTGACGGATAGCGGAACTGCTGAATGTTGAGCTTGACAAAGCAGCGCTGCTGAAACAGTAGGAAAAATTCTACGGACCAGTTGGCAATGAAGCGCTCCCTCTTTTTACCTTTCCTTCTTTTCTTTGTGAACATCCCTGTGGCTCTCGGTGGTAAGTACCTCTACTCAATGGTATTTCTTGCCCATGGCCAGCAATAACTACTAGAGATGAACCCTTTATTTACAAAGGGAACTCTGCTCGTGATCTTTGCTCTGTTCTTCGCCTGTAAAGACATGGTCGGCTGAAGGTATCTGTTCAATGAACTAATAATGAATGTACGAAAGGCTGAACATTCAGTGATTTATCTCATTTGTGTCAAGAACTACCAAAGAAACCATTTCACTGTTGCTCTGTTGAAAGAGATCAATAATGAGTTCACTAGCACGAGCGTCTCTTTTCTCAAAATGCGTTGAAGAAGACAAGGTTCATGCAGAAGCTCAGAGCAGCAACTGATGTTGAAGTGGTTAGCTCTAGCACCCAGGGAGCAGTGATGGGAATGGTCAAGTCAAGTCAAGTAGGATTTTATTGTCATTTCAGCCATATACACAGTACACAGTGAAACGAAATAACGTTCCTCCAGGACCCTGGTGCTACACACAAGACAAGACACAACACAAGACAAGACACAAGACAACATAAGACACAACACAAGACACAAGACAACATAAGACACAACACAGGGCAACAAGTGCGGACAAGACAGACAAGACAGACAACAACAGACGGCACGACAGACAGTACATTCATCCGTGGAAGGCTGCAGTGTTGTGGAACAAAGCAGCCCAGGCACATTATGGTGTAGCAGTGTGGTGGAGCGGTGTTACTGTATTTAAAGTGCAAGAGTGCAACACGAGATAAATAAATAAATACAGAATGAAAAGTGGAGGAAGTGGTGGGTGAAGTGGTGGGTTTAAGAGGTTTGTATTATTGGTGGGTTTTTAAGAGTCCATGATATTGGTGGTTCCAGAGTTCAACAGTCTGATGGCCAGGGGGAAGAAGCTATTTCCCATCCTGGAAGTGGAGGCCCGTATGCTGCGGAACCTTTTCCCGGATGGCAGGAGGGAGAAGAGAGTGTGGGAAGGGTGGGAGGGATCATCCACAATGCTGGTTGCTTTGCGGATGCAGCGAGCGGTGAAAATGGTACCTTGCACAAGTGTACCTCAGGGCAACCTACAGGTCTGTTTATTCAAAACCATGACCTTCCAAACCTGGTGTCTAGTTCCTGAACACTAGACCAATCCTAGACGAAAAAAAAACCTAACCTGATAACTAGGACTCAAATCTCCAAAACCAAATCACAAGGACTGCCGAGTAATTCTTCAAATGCCTCAGTAAAACATTATTGTATCACACTCTGACGTTTCAGTGGAGTGTTATTCAGTCACTACTTGTAAGAGCTACTGCTGTGTTTTTCACTTTTCACAGAAATTAAACATGAAACCGTCAGAAATGGCTCCACAGTCACCCTTCACTGTGATGGGCTTCCAAAAGGGCCAGTGACCTGGAGCAGAGACAGGGATGGAAAAAGGGAAAATATTTCCACAATATACGCCGGAGGAAATATAACCAAACACATCAGTGATACACATAAACGTTACAACCACGGAGATCAGTCTCTGATCATCAGACATGTCTCGTTCATCGATGCTGGATTATTCTTCTGTAACAGCACCGCAGTGACGCGTCTCACAGTGACATCAGGTATTGAACTCCTGATAGTATGACACTGAGTTAATAGTTGTAATTAATAATATTGAAATGTTGTTTTTCATTTATTTGCCATGGGTCTCTAAAAGCAGTTTGTACTTTTTTAGGTAATAAATATAGTATTTTGTACAGCAATGTAATGCAAAGTTTTTTTTATTAAAATAATGATCTTATTTGTGCTGTAAATGTGTTTTTCCTGTAAGAATGTGGCTGAGTAACATTTCCTCACACACTAATCGCCGCTGTATCTTCAGGTTCAAACTCACCAGCTGAGGATAAATGTTGCAACACAACAGGAGGTGTGTGAATGAGAGACATTCCTGTGTTTCTTTTTAATTGTAGTTTTTTTTTTTTGGTTTAATGTCGAAAAAATGTTTTATTATTTTAACTTTTTGAAAATTAAAATATATGTAAGATTTATGGATGGTATGGTGGTGCAGCTGATGTTGAAGTGGTTAGCTTTAGTGTTAAAATCTTCAGCTATTTAAATAAAAAAGTTTTAAATGCCTGTTTTTGACTGTTTACTGGGTTTGAATCCAAGACCAATAGGATGCCCTGAGGTACCCTTGAGCAAGGTACCGTCCCCATCACTGCTCTCCGGCAGCTTTAGATCCTGCCAACTGCTGGACGGTGTGTGTGAAAAACAGAGCTTGAATTGGATTGTGGTTCACTGTGTTGCGTGTCTCACAATGACAGTCACTTTCACTTTAAAAATACTGAATTTTTAGGAAATAAAATGATGAGAAAACAAAGTGCACAAACACCTCACTGTAAAATGTTTATTGTTAAAAATAAGCAACCCTGTTTTAGTGCTGAGTGAACGTTATTTATTTATACATTTATTTATTTAAAGTTGGTCTCTAAAAACTTTTCAAGGTAAAAAATGTAGTCTTCTTTATATTTAATGTTTTATAATTGAATGCAAATATAACTTGTATTAAAGGAACGTTCTTATTTGCGCTGTAAATGTGTGTTTCCTGTAAGAACGTGGCTGAGTAACATTTCCTCACACACTAAAACTAATCGTCGCTGTATCTTCAGGTCCAAACGTGATGGCTGAGGATAAATGTGGCCACAAAAGAGGTGAGTGAAATGAGACGTTCATGTGTTTCCTTTAAATTTTGTTTTTTATTTTATTTTTTTTGTTTTTATGTAAAAAAAAAAAAAATTCTTTTCAATTTTTAAAAATAAAACCGTTCTCTAAGATTTAGGGATGGCACGGTGGTGCAGTGTTTAGTCACCTCACCGTGAGAAGGTTGTGGGTTCAATTCCCAGTCTGGTTCTAGGGTGGCGGTAGTCTAGATGTAGGTTACTTGGTAGGATACTTGCCTATGGCTCAAGAGGTCCCAGGTTCGAATCCCACCTCTAACACTACCACCACTGGCTCCCTGAGCAAGACCCTTAACCCTGAGTGTCTCCAGGGGGGACTGTCCCTGTAATTCGGACATGTAAGTCGCTCTGGATAAGAGCATCTGCTAAATGGCGTAAATGTAAATGGTTCTGCAGAAGCCCTGTTTAGGATAAGGGGCTCAAATGTTGCAACTCTAGTCAGGATAAGAGGTTAAGCTAAAGGATTGGTGGATAAATAGACTATTTATCTCTGCTCATCACATGGCTTGATTTGCTTTGATTTTCTACGATGTTCATTCCAGAGTACTGGAGATCCTCCATAGCTGTGGGGGTTGTGGTTTTGGTGGTAGCGTTGGTGACTCTTTTCACAAGAAAGTGCATTTCAAAGAGAAAAGGTGAGTTTTTAAGTGTCCAGTTAATTCGTTCCTACTGTGGCTGGTACATGTGCTGTGGGCTAATTCTGCCTCTTTGCATGTTTCAGTGACAGCCTGCGATGAAGCTGTTCACATCTACGATACCATCGATAAGGTCACCTTCGGTAAAGATTCAGGTACACATGCAGAGATATTCAGAACATAGTTTCGCTGGTTTAAAACCCTTGGGTTAACATTTTCTTTCACAGGCAGACCATCAATCATGAGAAAGGAAGAATGCACATACTACCTTGCAGATCATCCAGAACCAAGACCCACAGGTAGATGCAGGAACTCTAGCATTTTGACATCTTATTTATGTCTGTCTTGACCATTTGTAGGTGTTTGATCTGCAGTACTGTGCAAAAACCTTGACCCATCCCTCATTTCTTCATGTTTTCCTTCCAATGAGCCACACATTCTTGTATTCTTAATGGATTGTCCTCCAGGTTTTCTGAAGGACAATGTTTTTGTTTCTCATTTTCAGTACCCCTTTATCTAGAACCTTGTACATTTAGGCACTTTGCATTTCCTTTATTTCTATATTGCTCAGTGGTTCAAGACTTTTGCACAGGACTATAGTTTTTTGTTCATTAGAATAACATGGACCTCATTGTGTTCCTAGGTCTTCAAAATGACCAAACATATTCATTAATCCTCAATCCAGACAACAGAAGGCATAACAGTGGTATGAGTTTCCAAACAACCTTTTCAGAATGCTCATATTTTGGGCTCCAGATTTGGATTATTTCCTTACAAGTGATTTTGGTACCTGCAGGTCTTCAGGACGAAGTCACATATTCAGTCGTCCAGAAACCAGTCAAGCAAATGCAGAAGAATGGTGAGAGCCATAATTAGCCTCTTCATAATGCTGATAATGAATCTGAGCGGGGTATGGTACCTGTTGGATCACTGGGGTGCTTTTTAAAGAAAGTATTTTCTTTTAAGGTGGAAAGATTCTATCTAGCCATTTCTTCTTCTTTTTTTTTCTTACAATTCTACTGCTAAAGGTTCTAAAAGGTGCCCTGTCCTAAACTATTTTGTTCAATGTGTTCTGTCTATCAGATCCAGAGGGGGAGGGGATCTACAGTCTGGCTCAGAAACCTCACGCAACAGGGACAGAAGCTCAGACAGCTGATTAATATGAAAATTACTTTAACTGCTGGTCTTCTCAGCAGCTGGACAGCCTTAAGTGCATATCATGAGTGAAATTCCTGTGCTGGCAATGTGAACAGCACACTATGATCCAGCACCTGGGGATCAGGGACGGTATCTTGCTCAAGGGCACCTCACAGGAACCTACTGATCCAGGGCTCAAACCCATAACCTTCAGATTATGAGGATAAGACCTTAACCACTAGGCTACCGTTGCCCTCTAAGCCATTACTGCCTCCTAAATGGAGACTAGTTGCTATAAAGTTATCATCTTTAGGAACTCATCTGTCTTCATCAGTCGTGATTCATCACTGTGTTACAGGAAACAGGAACACTGAATCACTCTTAAAAAAAGGGATTTCTTCAGTCCAGTATACTGTCAGGCTTTTATATTATGCAATAAATCCTAAACTAACATTAAAAAAAGTAAAGTTCTCCCAATATCAGAAACAAAGTTATCAGTCTGTCTCTGGGGTGGAACCATAAAGGCGTCTCCTTCAGTTTATTTCAAGTACAGATAACGGCCCCTTACTCCACTGCTGATATCATTCTTAAGGTGGACTGACTCTATGCGTGTCCTGACTCCTGGCTTTCAATTGTCCAATTGTAAAACAGTTTATGAAAAGATTATCACAGATTACTACACATTTGACCCCCTTTTCTTTTGGACAAACTTATTTTCGCAATAAAATTGGACATCATGTTGTACCTTTGAGGGAACATTTGCACTGTTTGTAACTTGAGCAAATCATGTGACTGCACTGCACCGTTCTTCTGAAAGTGCAGGAATAATATTAAACTTAAACACAAATTTACCGTCTTGAAAATTGTACACGTTTCCACCAAGTGTCTGCTGCAGATTTCCACACAAACCTGATTCTGGAGTATTCTTTGCCTGTTTTACCGGCATGGTGTTTTTGGTCTAAAATTCAAAGCAGCTGTGGATTAGAAGGTCATCTGGGATTGAATCCCAGATCAGTAGGCAAGGTACAGTACCCATTACTGCTCCCAGGATGCTTTAAATAGCTGCCCCTGTTGGACATGCATGGGTAAAATGCAGAGGTTGATTTTGTTGTGGTTCACAGTGACAATTAGTCATTTTCACTTTTATGTTTCCTGCCAGGCATGCCCAATGTAAGTAAAACTTTCATTTTTTATTTACAAATGTTTCTTTTATGTGACAACAGAACTGAAGTCTGCAATGAGAGTAAATCAATAAATTTCCAGAGAGACAAAAAGAGAACAGAATAAACTGCATCATAGACACATTACTCACTTCCTAAATGACGAGTGACCACAAGCTGATCCCACCCTCCTCTTTTGTACAGTCAGCATAATTTTATCTGCATGGCAGCTTTAAGTGCCCCGTTCTCTTCAGCTCAACCTGTCACTGCATTGAACACGAAATCATTCATCTGTGCATGTGTGGCTTCTACATTGCTCTTAGTGGTGTGCTGGTGGTCTAGTGGTAGGATAGTCACCGGTTCAAATCCCACCACCAGCACTATCATCACTGGGTTCCTGAGCAAACCCAGAACCACAAGTTGCTCCAGGGGAACTGTCCTTGTAGTTAAGAAATGTAAGTCGCTCTGGATAAGAGCGTCAGCTAAATGCCGTAAATGTTAGTTTAATGTTCTTTCCTTGATGTTTCTAGACAAAATCAATACCTGAAGCTTGTACGTGATTTAATGTTGTGTAACAGAAATAAAACATCTATGTGAGCTTGGTTGTTGCATTTTTAAGGGACTCCTTCAGTAAAGCGTCCTGCTGCTTTTGCCCATCTGATACAAACCCTCTTATTCAACTGCAGCTCATATTCACAAACAGGGCGTTTCTAAAACCTCCAGAAAGACTGCATGAAGGTTCTCCTTCATAAACCAGTACCAGACACTGTAAGCAAGAACATGAGTGGTTTGTGATTTTGCTGATGGTTAATCTATAGTAAGACAAAGGTCCAACTTCTGATGAGCTGACCAATGGGAGAGCTTACGCATATACATTAAAAACAGAGAAAAGATCTAATTGGACCATTGTTAACTCCGCCGTTTCCAGGCAGACCTCAAAAATGAAATTAGAGAACTGCAGTAAATTTAACCCAATGACGATGTTGAGAAAGAACCTGAAAGTGAGCCGTTCATGTGAAAAAACTCCCAAACATCCCAGTTAAAGCTCTTCAGACTGAAGGAACGGAAACCAAGCAGGACTGATCAAAAGTTACTGTAATGTTAATCCGTTAACGCATATCCATCTCATTATTACCGAATAAGAAGTTCACAAAAGATACTGAAAGCAAATCTCTATGTGATTTTATCTCAGATCTGCAATACTGGATCACTTATAATTAAATGAATGAGTAGTAGTCTTGTCTTGCTTGTTCAATGGGATTCCCTAAATCTGGCTGTTAGGTCATATTTAGGCAGAAAATATGACTGAGTAAAACTGAGCTCCTTACCACAACATCCTATGTTGTCAAACAGGAGGAGGTCTCTGTAAGAATCAGACAGTGATATCACTGTTGAGCTCAGTGTATAAAATGACTCTGGCCCTCACCGTGTATTTCATCAAAGTTATTATCAGCTGTTCATCACAGCCTGTCTGAGCCTGATGGACCGTGTTGGGTTCCTCAGTCTCCTGCTGTGTGTCAGTGTACACATGGCCAACAGTGGTAAGTGATTTACACTCTTCTCACACTTTACTGAAATCGGTCTTTAGGGTTGAACGTGGGGAGAGAAGTTATTTCAGGAAAGTTTTGTCGATGAGAGATCCACAAATGAAAAAAAAAGAAAAATAAGGTGCCCTGGAGCTCAAAGTGGACAGTCGGGATTCAGGGGTCCCTTTCTGAGTCTTGGTTCCTCCCAAGGTTTCTTCCAGTTTTAGGGAGTTCTGTCTCCGTCGCCCTCGGTTTACTCACTTGGGGCTCTGGATTCTGTAAAATTGCTTTGTGAACAACAGTGAAAAGCACTTTAGAAATAAAACTGAATTGACTTGATATAGAGGGTGGTCCAGTGGTAGGATACTTGCTTACGGACCTATGGCTCAAGAGGTCCCAGGTTCGAATCCCACCTCTGGCACTACCACCACTGGGTCCCTGAGCAAGACCCTTAACCCTGAGTTGCTCCAGGGGGACTGTCCCTGTAATTAGGACATGGAAGTCGCTCTGGATAAGAGCGTCTGCTAAATGCTGTAAATGTAAATATAGAAATATCGACTGATGGGCAAATGGAAAGACAGATGGAAGGACAGATGGATGTACAGGTCAATAGATAGATAGATAGATAGATAGATTATTTTAGATATCTTATTTTCCTCTGATAAAATAACTGATATCCAGAACTTTTGGTAAGATTATTCTGTTTACCTTTAAACAATAATCCTGACTTGTCTGGATATGGAAATTGGCTCATTATTTGATCATCGTTTCCAAAGACCTACTGACTAGGTTGTTCTGATCAGCATAACACTTTGATGCAAAGGTCTTACTTGTTTAAAGAGGGTTCCTGCAGTTTGAGACACATTGCAAAAGTGAGAAAATCTATTGAGCATAATCTGCAGCAAGGGTGTGAATTATTTTGTGGAGCAGTGAATAAGTAACAATAATGAGTTCAAACAAGCACAAGATCTAGGTCTTCTGTAATATCCACCAACTTAGTGTAAGGTGAAGTGTACAATAGGATGGGTTACTGATAAAGTGACAGTAAAAAGACCGCTCTGTCTTCTTCCTAACAGAGACTCTCCGTGTGAGTCAGAAAGAGGGCAGCATAGCTGTTCTTAAATGTGGTGAACTAACTAAAGGAACAGTGACCTGGAGCAGAGACATCAACGGAGACAGAGTGACATCCTGACCACTCATAATGGAGAACACACCAAACACATTTCAGATCCAGACAGATCGCATTTGCCCAGGATCGAATCTAGTGTTGGCCATATTCAGAGTCTCACAATCCGACTCTGGTAGATACTACTGCAATGGAGCTACAGTGGTGCTCACTGTGACTTCAGGTACGTTTGAAAAATCTGCCTCATGTCTCATGGCCTAGTGGCAAAGGACTAGGCCCAAGGTTTGAATCCCAGATGAGTAGGTTGTGGTGAGATACCCTTGAGCAAGAATTTGTTCCCACTATTACACGCCACTGGCTTCTGCTGGTATTAACACCAAGCCAAGCCCTGGTGTTTGCTCTGACAGTAAAGGTGTGATCGTGTACAGTATTTTGCTAGATGTATGGGTCAGTTGTATCTCCATGATAATAAATTGTTGTTTATTTCACAGTGACACAAGTGCGTTAGCAACAACCACAGGATATCTAAATACAAAAGATCCTATAGAGATTCGAATATTTCAATCACTCTGAAACACCATTTTACATCTGGGCAAATCTAACATAACTAGCAATTCATCAAATATAATTATGATAATCTGATTCAAGTGCAAGTTGTGAGTATATTAAAACATTCAATGGTGGTTCTTTGAGCGAGCTCGTGCACTGGCGAGAACTCAAAACCAGTGTCGAGCATTGTGGATTCATTTTAGAAATGCATTAAAAGAGGAGCAAAATTTCAAAAGCAGAAGTTTGAAGTAAAGGAGAAGATCCAGGTCCTTTCTAGTGTGGAGTGGACATGGGTCTCTCAATGAGCTATCATTTCTTCCCATTGTCCAAAGACCAGTACGCCAGGTGAACTGGAGCTGCTAAATTGTCCACTAGTTGTGAGTTTGTGTTTCACCTGTGTGTCTGCCCGTGATGGACTGGTGACCTCCTGTCCAGGATGTGTCCCCACCCATTCACCCTGGTGAGAGCTGCCAATCATTTTCACCACTGAATTAATTGCTGCTGTATCCTGTTTTGCAGGGAGGGCTAAACTGAGGGAAGACCAGAAGAATGTTCCTGCTAATCACAGTATGACTTTTATTGAATTTTCCATACACAAGTTATGTGGCAAAATAGTTCTTCACCTCATCTGATGTTCTTAAGAATTTTTATGTCTCCACTATCACTGGCCCAAGTTGACATTTTATGTTAATATATTAATATCAGAGGTGGACCAAACAAGAGAGAAGTCCTCCGTAGAGGTGATCCAGTAATCTTGTCTGTGCCTCCTCATTTCAGATGTATGGGCGGTTAGGTTGCCATCATCGTGAGGAAGTTGCCTGGCTGCGATGGTTTCAGTGGAGCTTGCTTGTGGCTCCTATATTTCCACAAGCAGAAAGGTGACGACTGGTCTTTACTGGTGACCCTGATGCCTAGGAACAGAAACTAGATCCCAGTTTCTGGTGATCTCTGCTCCAGAGGCCCTGCTCCTGGCAGTGTTACCCAGGCTCAATGAATCGTTCGAGCAGTAGAAACACTGCACATGTTCATGACAGGACAGGAGAGTTGATCAATTCCAGAGATCCAGAGACTCAACGTTTTGATTAGTCTCGGGTAATGACCAGTTTTTATGTTTTGTTGAAGGAAGGAAAGTATACATTGTGAACAAAGTATAGCAGTTGCACACGAATGTCTGGTGCTAAACTCACCAGTCTGATTGTGGGGTTTATCTTGGAAACACTAGCCACTGCTGCCAGTGAAGTGAAAGTAAAAGTGACATCTTTGTCATTAGAACCATGGAGCACACAGTGAATCACAACAAAATTCGACTCTACACCCACACACACTGTGGAAAACACGGTGCACTGGAAAAATCTTAGAACCCAGAACTGGCCTGAATATTTATATGACTTAAGATAAAAACATTGTAAATAGAAATAAATAAACACATTTTTCCTTCCTGGGTTTAGCACAGCATAAACCCAGCATCCGTGATGCCAACGCAGGAGACAAGAAAGTGCACTGGACAGTTTTTTCTGCAACTCTGATTCAAAGCACCTGACACTGACCGTTCCTGACACTCGTTCAGCTTGTACTTCCAGCCAGACTGATGTTGTGAGTTGAATTTGTTGAGTTGAAGCAACTGGAGAACCTGTGCTGAAAGTGCGGCTTGAAAACTTTGCACTTCTGAAGTAGAACTTTGGAACCTGAGATGGTTGTTATTTATATTGTTGTTTACAGAAACAGTTATTATCCTTTACATTTCTGCCATGTCTGTCATATTTGTCTACTAAAAGCAACAAAGAGAAAGTGTAGAATCAAACGCAAAACGGTGGGAATAGTGTTCATAATACTACATAAACCTTTTAAAGTGAAAGTGAAAAGGACAACCCTTGTCAATGCGAGGTCACAGCACAGCACACGGAACTACAACAAAATTGGACTCGTATTTAACCCATGCATTGGCTGAAAGCACCGGGAGCAGGACAGGATAATACCTTTGCCTCAAGGTTACTCTAAAGCAACTTCACTTTAGGAGTGAATCAAACCACACCTTTCTGATGCAGGGGCAACTCTCAACCATCAGGCTGATCACCAACAGCTGTTTTATAAATAGCCGATTTAAAAACAAACAAAAAAACATTTATCGGTTGCTTATTCTAACAAACGCTCTGGTTCCTTTTTCCCCTCCATTTCACCCAGAAAGTGTAAGTGGAGGCCTTTATAAATGGTAGATTTCATGTAGCCTTTATTGGCTTTCAAATAACAACAATAATATTAATTCTTATTTAATGATTTATTCTTAAATAATGATTAAAACAATTAATTGATTACTGATTAATTGTTGTAAATAAATACACCAGGAAAATAAAACATAAATAAATAAATTTAAATAATGAAAGGATAAAAATGTATCAGGAGTAAGTTAATTAGGAAATAAATATTTGCAAACAGAAGGCCTTACAAAACAAAACTATATTTAGCTGTTTTTAAAAACAGATGATAAATCTCGACAGATATTTATTGGTAATTTGTTCTGAAAAATGTGAGCCACCGCTTGAAGTGCCAACAGAAACCACATCGGTAGTTTTTTGTTTTTTTTCTAGTGATGTGTAATTAAACCTCAAAAGACGTAAGAACCGCCTGCTGATCTTCTGTCACACACACTACACACAAAATACAATACACATACAGTCTCTGAAAGCAAATTGCTGCAGATCTCATCCTAAAACCTCCGACATACTGGTGAGCAAACACAGAGGACGGTGCTGTTGCCTCAGCGAGAAGGTCCTGGGTTCGTTTTCAGATGACGATCCGGGTCCTTTCTGTGTGGACATGTGTCTGTGGCAGGTCAAGAGGACTGAAGAAGCTCAATTGGCTGTAGATGTTAGTGTGTGTATGTGTGTGTGTCTGCCTTAAACCTGCTTCAAAATACAATTTTTATCCTGAAGCAAATAAACAAAGTACATAATAGAAATAAATACAGAGTAAAAAAGTAATTGAAAACACAACACAGGATTAGTTATGAGCTGAACACACAGCTGGAGTTAGTGGTCTTTAGCAATCCTGGGGGGACAAGTCCATGATCACTTGAAGCCAACGCTGTCCTCATGAGCCTGAAGATGCTCAATGAGCCATTCTCTGCAGACGGAGCATTAACTAAATCCATTTTCATAAGGCCAGTGTGAGTTTAAACCTGATGCTCGCTGGACCTCTGGACCGACTCCAGACTATACATCCCAAGAGCCAAAACCCGGGACAGTGTTCAGCCCCACTAGGGACTGCTTAACAAAAAAAAAAAGACTTGAGTTGTCACTCATCCACTTCTTTGCTTCACTTTTGCCTGGCCAATTACAGTCAAAGGCACTGCCTTTCACTTCCTGCTCCACTATTTATTAATATGCCATATGGACATGGTGATTACTGAACTCTTTAATTCACTGTGTTTGAGATGATAGTCACTTACTCCTCTTTCACATTTTACAAAAGAGAAAAAAAACCTCTGGAATCTTTGACTGCTGGAGATGGAAAAGACAGATGAAGGACAGATGGATGTATTAGTGGTCAAGATAGATAGATAGATAGATAGATAGATAGATAATTTTAGATATCTTATTTTCCTCTAATAAAATAACTGATATCCAGAACTTTTGGTAAGATTATTCTGTTTACTTTAAAAACAATCCTGATTTGTCTGACATGCAGTTCGGTCCTTATTTGATCATCAAGCCCAAAGACTCACTCACTAGGTTGTTCTGATCAGTATAAATAATTTTGATGCAAAGGCCTTTTTTTTTACTTGTTTACATTTACGGCATTTAGCAGACGCTCTTATCCAGAGCGACTTACAGGTCCTGAGTACAGAAAGTCCCCTGAGCAACTCAGGGTTAAGTGGCCTGCTCAGGGACCCAATGGTGGTAAAGCTAGAGGTGGGATTCGAACCGGGGATCTCTGGATCCATAGGCAAGTACCCTACCACTAGACCACCAGCACCCCTAAAGAGGGTTCCTGCAGTTTGAGACATATTGCAAAAGTAGAAAATCTATTGAGCATAATCTGTTAAATGGTGGGAATTATTTGTGGAGTAACAAGTAACAATAACAGGCCCATATACAATAAAAGATCTAGGTCTTCTCTGTAATGTCCACCAACTTAGCAAGGTGAAGGTACAATAGATGGGTTACTGATAAAGTGACAGTAAAAAGACCGCTCTGTCTTCTTCCTAACAGAGACTCTCCGTGAATGCATTAAATGAGGATCAAAATTTCAAAAGCAGAAGTTTGAAATAAAGGAGAAGATCCAGGTCCTTTCAGTGTGGAGTGGACATGGGTCTCCTCAATGAGCTATCATTTCTTCCCATCATCCAAAGACCATTACGCCAGGTGAACTGGAGCTGCTAAATTGTCCTCTAGGCGAGAGTATGCTTGTCTGTGTGTCTGCCCAGAGATGGACAGGTGACCTGTCCAGGGATGTGTCCTCACCATTCACCCTGCAGCAGGAGAGCTGGGCTGGTCATTTTCACCACTGAATTAATTTTCGCTGTATCCTGTTTTGAGGTGGGAGGGCCAAAACTGGAGTGGAAGACCAGAAGAATGTTCCTGCTAATCATTAGGCATGATTCTTATTGAATTTTCCATGGCACACAAGTTATGTATAAAAATAAGTTCTTCACTCATCTGATGTTCCACATTTATGTCTCACTATCACCTGGCCCAAGCTGTCATTTCTTTATGTTAAATATATTAATATCAGAGGGGGTGGACCAAACAAAGAGAGTAAAGTCTCCGCAGTGGTGGGATCTGTGTAAATCTTGTCTGTGCTCTCATTTCAGATGGGCGGGCGGTTAGGGCTGTATCATCGCAGGAAGTTGCTCATTAAGTGATGGTTTCAGTGAGCTTGCTGTGTCTATATTTCCACAAGAAGAAAGGTGACGCACTGGTTCTTACTTTGCATCTGGATAGCTCAGGAATAGAAACTAGATCCCAGTTTCTGCAGTGGACTCCTGCTCCAGAGGGCTCCTCCTGCTCCTGCAGTGTTACCCAGGGTTCATAATAATCAGTGTTTGGAGCAGTAGAAACACCAACATGTTCATGACAGGACAGGAGAGTTGATCACTCCAGAGATCCAGACTCAACTGCTTGATTAGTCTTGTAATGACCAGTTTTTATGTTTTGTTGAAGTGAAAGTGAAAGTACAAAGCATTGTGAACAGTATATACATACAAATGAATGATAACGAAAATGCTTGCATTCGTATTTAACCCATTCACACTACCCAGCAGGGGCAGCCATACATCCAGCCTAAGGGAGCAGTGCTGTATAGCACCTGCCTTAAGGTTGCATCAGGGTAACTTAACGGTCTGGTGCCAAACTCACCAGCTTCTGATTGTGGGGCTTATTTTTAAACACTAGGCCACTGCTGCCAGAAGTGTAGGTGCAAAGTGACATCTTGTCAGAACCACAGGCACACAGTGAATCACAAATAAAAAGGCCTGACCTCTGTTTTTCACCCACTATTAATACCGTGTGGAAAACACGTACTCGAGTACCCGAGAACCCGAGAACTGGCCTGAATATTTATGACTCTAAGATAAAAACATTGTAACAGAAATAAAATAACACATTTTTCCTTCCGCTTTAGCACAGTACAAACCTGGCATCCGTAGATACATCGTGGCAGTGAGGACAAGCAAAGTGACTGACATTTTCTTCTTGTAACTCTGATTCAGCACTGTCCTGGGTGCGCTTTCAGACAGACGATCCGGTCCTTTTGTGTGGACATGTGTCGTGGCAGGTCAAGAGGACTGAATAGTCACTGGCTGTAGATAAAGAGGTGTGTGTGTGTGTCTGGTTTTAAACTTTGCTCTGGGTACACACTTTTATCCTGAAGTTATTAAAGAAAAGTACATAATAGAAATAAATACACAGTAAAAAGTTCTGGAAAACACAACACAGACTAAAGTTATGAGCTGAACACAGCTGGAGTAGTGGTCTTTAAATCCTCCTGGGGACAAGTCCATGACTACCAGGGCCAACGCTGTCCCTCATGAGCCTGAAGACGCTCACCGAGCTATTCTGAAGACGGAGCGAACTGAACCATCTTCTCATAAGTGTCAGTGAGTTTAAACTGATGCTCGCTGGACCCTCTGGGACCGACCAAGCACTATTGTGATCCCAAGAGCCAAACTCTGGGGACAGTGTCTAGCCCATCAGACCGCTTAACAAAAAACATTCTGGAGTTGTCACCATCCACTTCTTGTTTCACTTTTTGTTCTGGGCTAATTTACAGTCAAAAGGCACTGTCACTTCCTGCCTAATTTATCATTAATATGCCATACATGGACATGGTGACGCTGAACTTTTAATTCACTGTGTTTTATAGATGACAGTCACACTTTCACATTTCTACAAAGAGACAAAACCTTCTGGAATCTTGACTGCGGTCTAGGTCCTTTCAAAGTGGAGTGGACATGGGTCTCCTCACGAGCCATCATTTTTCCCATCATCCAAAGACCATTACGCTGTGTGAACTGAGCTGCTAAATTGTCCACTATAGCTGTGGGAGTTTGTGTTTTGTCTGTGTGTTCGTTCCAGAATGGAATGTGGCGCATCTGTCCAGGATGTGTCTCACCATTCACCCTGTGAGAGCTGTCAGTCATTTTCACCACTGAATTAATTGCTGCTGTATCCTGTTTTGCAGGGAGGGCTAAACCGAGGGAAGACCAGAAGAATGTTCCTGCTAATCACACAGTATGATTCCCATTAAATTTTTCCATACACGTTATATAAGTAAAATAAAGTTCTCAACACCATCTGATGTTCCACATTTTATGTTCCACCATCACCTGGGCCCAAGTTGTCATTTTGATGTTAAATATATTAATATCAGAGGGGGTGACCAAACAAGAGAGAAGTCTCCTGAAAGTGGTGGATCTGTGTAATCTTGTCTGGTGCTCTCATTTCTGTGATGTATAATATTGCCATCATCGCAGGAAGTTGCTCTGCTGCTATGGTTTAAGGAGTTTGCCAGTTCATATTTCCACAAGAAGAAAGGTGATTTTACTGGTTCTACTTTCTTATACTGGACAGCCTCTCCTGTAGTCAGAAACTAGATCCCCAGTTTCTGTGACCCTGCTCCAGAGGGCTCCTCCTGCTCCTGCAGTGTTACCCTCCAGGGTTCATAGCCAATCTGTGTGTTTGACAGAAACACTCAACATGTTCATGACAGGACAGAGAGTTGATCAACCTTATATCCATGAGACTTCAATCGTTTGATTAGTCTTGGTACGACTCAGTTTTTATGTTTTGTTGAAGTGAAAGTGAAAGGCTGTAAGTACAGGAACAGCATAGCATACAATGAATGATAACGAAATGCTTATCTGTATTTAACCCATTCACACCACCCAGCAGGGGGCAGCCATACATCCAGCTTCAAGGGAGCAGTGCTGGGCATAGTAACTTGCTCAAGGTTGCATCAGGGTAACTTAACGGGCCTGGTGCTGTAAACCACCAGCTTCTGACTGTGGGGCTTTATTTCTTGCAAACACTCAGGCCACTGCTGCCAGAAGTGAAAGTAAAGCTGACATCTTGTCATTGTGAACTGTGCAATAGTATGAATCACAACAAATCTCGAATTCTCTGCTTTTCAATCTTACCACACACTCAGGTGGAAACACTGCACTGAGCAAATTCAGAGAACCCTAGGAACTGCCTGGAATATTTACACTTAAGATAAAACATTGTAACAGAAATAAAATAACACATTTTTCCTTCCGTTTCTAGCACAGTACAAACTCCAGCATCCGTATGCCAACGCACAGGAGACAAGAGTGACTGGACAGTTTTTCTTGCACCTGATCTCAGCACCTGTCCTGGGTGCTGCTTTCTGTGACAGGACGACCGGGTCCTTTCTGTGTGGACATGTGTCTGTGGCAGGTCAAGAGTGACTTCTGAAGAAGCTCAATTGGCTGTGATGGCGCAGTGTGTGTGTGTGTGTCTGCCTTAAACCAAGCCTAAAATACACTTTATCCTAGTTAATAAAGAGTACATATTAGAAATAAATACACAGTAAAAGTCTTGAAAACACAACATTGTGACTAAAGTTATGAGCTGAACACAGCTGGAGTAGTGGTCTTTAAATCCTGGGGACAAGTCCATGATCACTAGGCCAACGCTGTCCCTCATGAGCCTGAAGACGCTCACCGAGCTATTCTGAAGACGGAGCGAACTGAACCATCTTCTCATAAGTCAGTGAGGTTTAAAACTGATGCCCGCTGACCTCTGGACCACTCCGCACCATTAGATCCCGAAGAGCCAAACTCTGGGACAGTGTCTAGCCCACTAGACTGCTTAACAAAAAAAAAAAACATTCTGAGTTGTCACTCATCCACTTCTTGTTTCACTTTTTGCTCTGCTAATCACAGTCAAAGGCACTGCCTCACTTCCTGGCTCCACTATTTATTAATATGCCACACATGACATGGTGACGCTGAACTTTTTAATTCACTGTGTTTGAGATGACAGTCACTTTCACTTTCACATTTTACAAAGAGACAAAAAAAAACCTTCTGGAATCTGATCATGTGTCTAGGTCCTTTCTCAGTGTGAGTGGACAAGGGTCTCTCAATGAGCTATCATTTCTTCCATCATCCAAAGACTAATACGCCCAGGAACTGAGGTGCCAACTGTCCACTAGTTGTGAGTGTGTGTTTGTCTGTGTGTCTGTCTTGCAATGGACTGGTGACCTGTCCAGAGTGTGTCCCCACCTTTCACCCTGTGAGAGCTGTCAGTCATTTCACCACTGGAATTAATTGCTGTCATCCTGTTTTGCAGGAGGGCTAAACCGGAGGAACATCTGTAGAAGAATGTTCCCAAGTAATCACAGTATGACTTTTTCATTGAATTTTCCATACACAAGTTATGGCAAAAGGAAGTTCCTCTCTTTCACCATCTGATGTCTTAATATTTTATGTTGCACTATCATCTGGCCTAAGTTGTCATTTTATGTTATGGTTAATATCAGAGTGTGGACTAAAACAAGAGAGAAGTTCCGTAGTGGTGATCTGTGTAATCTTGTCTGTGCTTCTCATTTCAGATGTATGGGCGAAGTTGTGGTTGCCATCATCGCAGGAAGTTGCCTGGTTGCATGATGGTTTGTGCGAGTTTGCTGTGTCTATATTTCCACAGGGCAGTGATTTTACTGGTTCTTACTTTGCATCTGATTGTGCCTAGAATATGAAAACTCAGATCCCAGCTCTGTGACCTCTGCTCCAGAGGGCCTCCCCTGCTCCCTGGGCAGTGGTTACTCCAGGGTTCATGGCACAATCAGTGTTCGCAGCAGTAGAAACACTAACATGTTCATGACAGACAAGATGCTGATCAATTCCAGAGATCCAGAGACCAACGCTTGATTAGTCTGGTAATGACCAGTTTTTATGGTGTTTTGTTGAAGTGGAAAGTGAGGGCAAGGTGTTACTGTGAACAGCATAGCATACAATGAATGATAACGAAATGCTTATCTGTATTTAACCCATTCACACCACCCAGCAGGGGGCAGCCATACATCCAGCTTCAAGGGAGCAGTGCTGGGCATAGTAACTTGCTCAAGGTTGCATCAGGGTAACTTAACGGTCTGGTGCTAAAACTCACCAGCTCTCTGACTGTGGGGCTTATCTTAAACACTGTAGCCACTGCTGTCAGGAAGTGAGCAAAAGGGACATCTTGTCATTAGAACCAGCATTACAGTAAATCACAACAAATCTCGATCCTCTGTTTTTCACCCACACACTGTGGAAAACACGTACCTGAGTACCCGAGAACCCGAGAACTGGCCTGAATATTTATGACTCTAAGATAAAAACATTGTAACAGAAATAAAATAACATATTTTTCTCTCACCTGCTTAGCACAGCAAACTCCAGCATCCAGACATGTTAACGTACAGAGACAAGAAAGTGATTGACAGTTTTTTCTTAACTCTGATTCAGCACCTGTCCTTAAAAGGCTTCAGACAGGACGCATCCGGGTCCTCAGTGGACATGCGTCTGTGGCAGGTCAAGAGGACTGGGTTGTGCTCAATTGGCTGTAGATAGTGTGTGTGTGTGTGTGTGTCTGCCTCAAAACTCCAAGCCTCAAATACACTTATCCTGGAAGTACAAAGAAAAAGTACATAATAGAAATAAATACACAGTAAAAAGTTCTGAAAACACAACATGACTAAAAGTTATGAGCTGGAACACAGCTGGAGTAGTGGTCTTTAAATCTCTGTGACAAGTCCAGATCACTAGCTAACGCTGTCCTCTTCATGAGCGCCTGAAGACGCCACTTGAAAGCTATTCTCTGAAGACGGAGCTTAACGAACCATCTTCCTCAAGGGTCAGTGAGTTTAAACCTGATGCTCGCTGACCCTTCGACCGACTCATAATTCATTAGATCCCAAGAGCCAAACTTCAGGGACAGTGTTCAGCCCATCAGACTGCTTTAACAAAAAAAAAAACATTCTGAGTTGCCACCATCCACTTCTTGCTTCACTTTTTGCTCTGCCACTTACAGTCAAAGGTGCACTGCCTTCACTTCCTGCCTCCACTCATTTATTAATATGCCACATGGGACATGGTGACGCTTGAACTTTTTAATTCACTGTGTTTGAGATGACAGTCACTTTCACTTTCACATTTTACAAAGAGACAAAAAAAAACCTTCTGGAATCTTGACTGCGGTCTAGGTCCTTTCAGTGTGGAGTGGACATGGGTCTCCTCAATGAGCTATCATTTCTTCCCATCATCCAAAGACCATTACGCCAGGTGAACTGAGCTGCAACTGTCCACTAGTTGTGAGTTTCAGGCTTGTCTGTGTGTCTGTCTGTATTGGAATGGCGACTGTCCAGGATGTGTCCTCTGCCTTATTCACCCTGAGCTGTCAGTCATTTTCACCACTGAATTAATTGCTGCTGTATCCTGTTTTGCAGGGAGGGCTAAACCGAGGGAAGACCAGAAGAATGTTCCTGCTAATCACAGCATGATTCTTTATTGAATTTTCCATACACGTTGGTGGCAAAAATAAAGTTCTCTCACCATCTGATGTTCCACATTTATATATTGCACTATCACCTATCAAGTTGTCATTTTATGTTAAATATATTAATATCAGAGGGGTGGACCCAAATAAGAGAGAAGTCTCCGTAGTGGTGACTGTGTAATCTGTCTGTGCCTACTTTGTGATGTATGGGCGGTTGTGGTTGCCATCATCGTGAGGAAAGGCTTGGTTGCGATGATTTCAGTGAGCTTGCTGTGTCTATATTTCCACAAGAAGAAAGGTGGATTTACTAAGTTCTTACTTTGCATCTGATATGCCCAGAACAGAAACTAGATCCCAGTTTCAGACCTGCCCAGGAGGGCCCTCCCTGCTCCTGCAGTGTTACTCCAGGTCTATACAATCAGTGTCTCTGTTAGTGCAGAAACATCTGGCCATGTTCATGATAGACAGGAGAGTTGATCAATCTCCAGAGGATCCAGAGACTCAACGCTTGATTAGTTCCTTTAGTAATGACCATTTATGCTCTTTGTTGAAGTGTAGCAAAGTGAAAGTATGTGTTGGCCGTAGGGTGCATATAGCACAGCAATGAATGATAATGAAATGCTTTATCTGTATTTAACCCATTCACACCCACCTAGCAGGGGCAGCCATACATCCAGCTTCAAGGAGCGCATAATGGCGGTAACTTGCTCAAGGTTGCATCAGGGTAAACTTAACGGTCTGGTGCTAAACTCACCAGCTTCTGATTGTAGCTTATCTAAAACACTCAGGCCACTGCTTTTCGCAGAAGTGAAAGTGTAAGGGACATCTTGTCATTGTGAACTACAGCAACAGTAAATCACACAACAAAATTGACCCTGCTTTTCACCCACACACACTGTGGAAAACACGTACCCGAGTACCCGAGAACCCGAGAACTGGCCTGAATATTTATGACTCTAAGATAAAAACATTGTAACAGAAATAAAATAACACATTTTTCCTTCCGTTTCTAGCACAGTACAAACTCCAGCATCCGTATGCCAACGTACAGGAGACAAGAAAGTGACTGGACAGTTTTTCTTGCAACTCTGATTCCAGCACCTGTCTCTAAGCATGCTTTCTCTCTGTGACAGGACGATCCGTGGTCCTTTCTGTGTGGACATGTGTCTGTGGCAGGTCAAGAGGATCAAGTAGCTAAAGCTCAATTGGCTGTGAGATGTTAGTGTGTGTGTGTGTGTGTTCTGCTCTAAAAACCTAAGCTCCTAAAATACACTTTTATCCTGGGTTAATAAAGAAAAAGTACATAATAGAAAATAAATACACAGTAAAAAGTTCTGAAAACACAACATTGTGATTGTGTTATGAGCTGAACACAGCTGGAGTAGTGATCTTTAAACTCTGGGGACAAGTCCATGATCACTAGGCCAGCTGTCCTCATGAGCCTGAAGACGCCAATGAAAGCTATTCTGAAGACGGAGCCAACTGAATCCATCTTCATATGTCAGAGTTTAAAACCTGATGCTCGCTGGACCCTCTGGACCACTCCCGCACCATTAGATCCTCAAGAGCCAAACCTCTGGGGGACAAGTGTCTGAGCTCCACTAGACTGCTTTAACAAAAAAACATTCTGAGTTGTCACCATCCACTCTCTTATCACTCTTTGCTCTACAATTTACAGTCAGCACCGCCTCTACTCCTGCTCCACTATTTCATTACTGGCGCCATGTACATGACACAGTGACGCTTGAACTTTTAATTCACTGGGGCCGGAGATGACAAATACTTTATTTTCACATTTTACAAAGAGACAAAAAAACTTTCTGGAATTTAGATCGTTGAGATGGAAAGACAGATGGAAGTGACAGATGGATGTGCTATTAATAGATAGATAGATAGATAGATAGATAGATAGATAGATAGATAGATTATTTCAGATATCTTAACTTAAAAGGTGGGATTAGTACCATAATACTACATAAGACATTTGAAGTGAAAGTGAAAGTGACAACCCTCATCATTGCGAGGTCACAGCACAGCACACAGTCAACCACAACAAAATTGGACCTCTGCATTTAACCCATGCAGCTATTGAAAGCACCCGGGGAGCAGTGACAGGGACAATACCTTGCTCAAGGGTACCTCAGGGCAACCTACTTGGGAGGGAATCAAACCCGCAATCTTCTGATGCAGGGGCAACTCCCTAACCACTAGGCCAACGCTAACAGTTGTTTCAGAGCACTGATTAAAAAAACATTTATCGGGCTGGTTTTTCCAACAAACGCTCTTTTGGTTCTTCATCCATTTCTCTGCACCCAGAAAGTGTATGAGTGCCTTTATAAATGGTAGATTTCATGTAGCCCTTTATTACTAACAACAACAATAATATTAATTCTTATTTAATGATTTATTCTTAACTAATGATTGAAACAATTAATTGATTACTGGATTAATGTTGTAAATAAATACACCAGAAAATAAAAAACATAAATAAATAAATTTAAAGAATGAAAGTGGATATAAATGGTCAGAGGTTAATTAGGAAAATAAATATTTGTAAACAGAAGGTTCTAAGTGTGTAATTTATATATATATATATATATATATATATTTAGCTGTTTTTAAAACAGATGATAACTGTATTAGATATTTATTGGTAATTTGTTCAAAAATGAGCCACCTCGCTGAAGTGCCAACAGAAACCACATCTGTTGTTTTTTGTTTTTTTTCTAGTGTTGTGTAATTAAACCTCAAAAGACGTAAGAACCGCCTGCTGATCTGTCACACACACCTACACACAAACACACACATACAGTTCTGAAAATTAAGCTGCCAGAGCTCATCCTAAACCCTCCGACTACACAGAGCAAACACAGAGGACGGTGCCGTTGCCTCACAGTGAGAAGGTCCTGGGTTCGATTCCCAGACAGGACGATCCGGGTCCTTCTCTGGGACAGTGTCTAGCCCACTAGTTAACAAAAAAAAAAAACATTCTGAGTTGTCACTCATCCACTTCTTATTTCACTTTTGCTCTGCCAATTTACAGTCAAAGGCACTGCCTTCACTTCTTGCCTCCACTATTTATTAATATGCCATACATGGACATGGTGATGCTGAACTTTTTAATTCACTGTGTTTGAGATGAAAGTCACTTTCACTTTCCCATTTTACAAAGAGAAAAAAAAAACCTTCTGGAATCTTGACTGCTGGAGCGGCAGCTGAAAACAAGTGTTTAACCTTCTTGTGTTTGTTCATTAATAATGAACAATAATGCAAGTAATGGTTCCTAGAAAAAACCAGGAACCACTGTAATCACAAAAGGAGGAAATGGTTTAAAACCCCTCCTCATCTCCTCTCTGTCTCACACAGTTTGAGAGTGATGGGTCGTGTGGAGTTCTTCTGTCTCCTGCTGTGTGGGATTGTTTACATGTCCAGCAGCGGTGAGTGCTTTACTCTCTTTTCAGATGAATATCATTTTAAAAGAACCTCTTTGTTTGTAGTGCCATGTTCACTCCATCACCCTATAATAATAATAATTCTGCAACATAGCGCATCTCAGCTTTCTGCGTAAAACTGCAGAGATCAGATATGACCAGGTTAAGGAAAAGAGAGACATGTCTTTATGTTGACGTGTATATTGTCCTTTGTTTCATTTGAAATTTGGATGAAAAGCCCAGGGAGATCAAAAGCTGATTCAGTTCTTCCATATCTTAGGGAGGTAGACTTATAAGATGACTATCAATTCAGTTCCATGATGATACAGGATGTGGTTTGTGCTGATGAGCGCAAGCAACATCAAAGAAAAAATGAACACACCATTGCTTTCATCAGTGGCCTCGAGTTTAGAGAAGACACCCCAGGATCAGATGGTTGTGGGTTCGAATCCCAGACAAGTAGGTTACCCTGAGGTACCCTTGAGCAAGGTTCCGTTCCCATCACAGCATTCTGGGTGGACTCACTCCCTGCACTATAATAGTTTAGGAAGAGCAGCATTTTTAATTATTTGAGTTTAATTATTAGGAGACATTCTGCTGTACCGGTACATTAAAGTGAAAGTGACAACCCTTGTCATTGCAAGGTCAAAGCACAGCACACATGAACCGCAATGAAATTGGACCTCTGCATTTAACCCATGCACACTCAAACACCGTGCAGCAGTGGGCAGCTATTGAAAGCGCCCGGGGAGCAGTGACGGGGACGGCACCTTGCTCAAGGGTACCTCAGGGGCAACCTATTGGGAAGGGGTTCGAATCCCCGATCCTCCAATCACGTGGGCAACACCCTAACCACTAGGCCACCACTGCCCTTTATGGACATCAAAATCCGCCTGCTTCTGCCGAACAAAAATGTGCTAATGATTGGGTCTCGTTGGAAAACAATCTAAAGCACACTTCCAGATTCCCTCAAAAATGATTTAGTGAGCACAAAAATAAGCCTTTTCCCAATCTAAACCCTATTTAGGGGCAACGGTGGCCAGGAATTTAGGGACGAGGCTCGTGGAATGGAAGGTTGTGGCTTCAAATCCCAGACCAGTAGGTTGAGCAAGGTACCATCCCTGTCACAGCTCCCTGGGTGCTGGATATCTGCTGCCTGCTGCACAGTGTATTTGAGTTAAATAAAGAGAATGCATTTTGTTGTGTTTGACTATATGCTGTGCAGTGACAAACAGTCACTTTCACATTCACTTAAAAACCACTGAACTAAAGGAACTTAAGGGGGCAAGAAAAATACTGAACAAGCATTCCTGGAATTCATAATTACAACACACGGTTTACATATTCTGTATTATTCCTTCTTTCACTGCAGGGGGTTCTTAAAGAAATGTTTTCTTGGGAATCTTGGGAATGGGAATCTTTTTCTTTTTCTATCGGCTACTCTCATTTAGGGGTCACCCTAACCCTAGGATCATCTGATTCCATTTCTAACAGTCCTCTGCATCTTACTCCTTCAGGTCATCCACCTACATGTCCTCTCTCACCACGTCCATAAACCTTCTCTTTGGTCTTCCTCTTCTCCTCTTTCCTGGCAGCTCCATCTTCAACATCCTCCTTCCAATATAATCCTCTTCTCTCCTCTGCACATGTCCAAACCAACGTAACCTTGCTTCTCTAACTTTGTCTCCAAGACGTCCAAACTGATTTGTCCCTCTAATATACTGATTTCCTGTCCATCCTCGTCACACCCAACGAAAATCTCAGCATCTTTAACTCTGACACCTCCAGCTCCGCCTCCTGTCTTTTCATCCGTGCCACCGTCTCCAACCCATACAACATAGCTGGTCTCACTACTGTCCTGTAAACCTTCCCTTTAATCTGTCTCTTCTTCACCTCTCTTCCACACTCGCCGTTACTCTGAATTGTTGATCCCAAGTATTTAAAATCCTCCACCTTCATCATCTCCAGTACCTCCTCCTAACCACTCCACTTTCCTCCCTTTCATTCACACTCATGTGCTCTGGCTTTTATCCTGCTCACTTTCATTCTTTTCCTCTCTAGAGCATATCTCCATCTCTCCAGGTTCTCCTCAAGCTTCTCTCTCTGGAGAATGACCTCACAGTGAGTTGTATAATAAAATCATAAAAACCAACTCACTATTTTCTACCTTCTATATTATGTACTATATTCTATTTTCTGAACACTAAAGCCAGTACTTCAGCCACTAGATGATTTTATTTAAGAATAATAAAAAAAGAAACATCAGTAATCAGACCTCTGTCTTCTTCCTAACAGAGACTCTCTGTGTGAGTTATAAAGAGGGCAACATTGCTGTTCTTAAATGTGGTGAACTAACTAAAGGAACAGTCACCTGGAGCAGAGACATCAATGGAGACAGAGTGAACATCCTGACCACTCATAATGGAAATCACACCAAACACATTGAAGATCCAGACAGACGTTATTGTTCAGGAGGGAATCTAGTGTTGAGCATATTCAAAGTCTCACAGTCAGACTCTGGTAAATACTACTGCAATGGAACGACAGTGGAGCTCACTGTGAGATCAGGAAGAGGTAAGTGTGACAAAATCTGTCAGTCCCAGCATGTCAAATTTTTACGTTCCTGAAAGGTAGAAAGCTGTTTGTAATGGTGCCGGGAGGTTCAAACCTTTCGAAAAAGGCTGTTTACAGTCATTAAAAGCTTCTTCTTTTTCTTATTTTATTTGCTCCCATTTAGGGGTCGCCACAGTGGATCACCCGTTTCCGTTTCTTCCGATCCTCTGCATTTTCCTCCAAACTGACCACCTTTATGTCCTCTCTAACAACATCTTTGAACCTCCTCTTTGGTCTTCCTCTTTTCCTCTTTCCTGGCAGCTGCATCTTCAGCATCCTTCTCCCGATATAATCCTCGTCTCTCCTCTGGACGTGTCCAAACCAACACAACCCTGCTTCTCTAACTTTGTATCTGACGTTAACTCTGACACCTCCGGTTCTGCCTCCTGTATTTTCATCAGTGCCACCATCTCCAACCTGTTCAACATAGTTGGTCTCACTACTGTCTTCATGGGTAAATGCCAGCGCAGTGCCTGTGTCACAGAGATTGACCACAGGTTGTAATTTCTTGGTAGATGCAACCAGAACAGACTGTTGCGATAAAAATGGGTGATAACCAAACACAGAAGTTACTGCTTAGATAAAATGACACCAGACTCTTTTGACAGTTGCTTTTTGTCCTGCCACTCCCATTTATTATATATCTTCTTCTTTTTTTTCTTCCCATTTAGAATATATATATATATATATATATATATATATATATATATATATAATATAAAATATTTATTCATAATTTATTTAATATGTATTTATTTATAATAACTTTTATCTATCTATTTATTCATTTATTAATCCATTACAAATTCTGAAACATAACAAGGGACCTAAGAAAAGAGGAGCATGTTTTTAGAAGATCTGAAATATTGTGGATACATTTCAGACAACTGTGTCCTGGTAGTCCAGAAGCTCACTATGTCACTCTCCCTCTGCAAAATGCATTAGACTGATTTTCTTCTGAAATATGCTTCTCAGTGTTTACATCTCTTGGTTTTATCAACAGGAAAAGTTGAAAACTCATTTCAGGGGTCCTGTTCTTCAGGTGAAGCTACATTTTTGGATGGAAATTTGTTCGTGATCATCATTTCAGGGACGTGCCTGCTTGCTGTGACACTGCTCCTATTTAAACAGAGATGCTTCCTCACAAAGAAAGGTCATTTTATTTTTGCTCCAGTTATCCATGGTTTTATGATTTTACAAAGTTTTTCACTCACAGGTCCTAAAACTTAAATTTCATGGTACAGCGCTGTCACTGTGGTACCTTCAGGAAAACATGGTCTATAGCTTTTATAAGAGAATTTAAATGTAGCATCTGTTCAAAACTTTGGGTAACACTTGAGTAACACTTAAAGAGGTAGTTGTTATAGGGTTAAGAGTTATACTACCTGTACCCTGGGGACAGAAGTGTACCAGGACAACTCTCTTTCTTATGGAGTCCAATACTACACACAAATCAGCAGGTTTTTGCTCTCTCTCTCTCTCTTTCTATCTCTTTCTCTCTCTCTCTGCAGCATGCCCCCATACACCAAATCCAAGGAATCTTAATGACCCCATCAGTGAGGCCTCACCATCCACACAACCTTGTGAGTTCACGATGAATGTAATGAAAGTTTTTTAGGTGAATCTCAAATGTTTACTTCCAGCTGCTTCTAAAAGTAATTTCAGCTTCAAAAAAGTGTTTTTAACTATCTGCAATAAAGATTCCTGAGTCACATTAGCTCAAGACCAGTTGACTCTGTTTAGCAGAACTCGAAAGCTCTCCAATTTGCAAAGCTGAGAGATCCAGATCCATTCTTGAACATGAAGGTGCCAGAAGAGCAATGCCATAAAACAGTCACTCCTGGTTTTTGAGAGCTTTTCATTTCAGTGGCAAGCCTCTCCAAAGAACCAACCTAAATGCCTCTTGGGCAGGGTGTTTGGTACAGAACCACTGCTTTATGAAGATGGACTTCTAGAGAAGCTTTTCTCCAAAGAACCCCTAGGCCAAGGTTTTATCATAACATTTCTACAGTGTCATTTCTGCTCTTTGTCTCAGCAGTGTTCACTGTCAGTCAAAACCAGGAGCACATCTCAGTCAGTCAGTCATTTTCTGCCGCTTGTCCCAAGCGGGGTCGCGGCGGGGTGCTGGAGTCCAACCCAGCTCACACAGGGCGAAGGATGGGGGACACACCCTGGACAGGTCGCCAGCCCATCGCAGGGGAGCACATCTATGAGTCCATAATCGACATCCTGCCAACTCCTAAACCTGGTGAAGGATTATTTATTTGTATAACATGTATTAACACTGTGACTAAATATAAAAGAGGGAGGGAATTATTCAATGTGAAGCCTCTTAGATCTAGTTTCTCCACCACTTATATTTTACAGGTGCAACATGCTCCATAAAAGCTTGCTATTCAGTGGTGGGTCTACAAGGGGGCAGTGAGGGTGGCATTCATCATAATGGCATCTGATTGGCTGTCATAGGTGCCTTCTCAAATACATTTACATTTTTATTTATTTTATCTAGAGCAACTTCCATTTCCTGATTATAGGGACAGTCTCCCTGGAGCAACTTCAGGGTTTTGCTCAAGAACTCAATGGTGGTGGTGATGGAGGTTGGATTTCAAACTGCAGCTTGTCCATAGATGAAAATCCTACCTCCAGAGTTTGCAAGTAACTGATTGATTATAAGGTCAAAGCTGGAGCTAAACATCATATCTCACTTCTGTTGGCAAATAATAGAAAGTAGGACACTAGATGGCAGTATTGGCCTAGTGTTTTTGGACTAGGCCCCAGATTTGGGAGGTTGTGGGTTTGAATCATAGATCAGTAGGTTAGGTTTAGATTTAGTTCTGGTGCTTCACAAGAATGATGCTCAGAATAAAGTTCAGTGATACAGTGTGCATCCTTGATTCTTAATTGATTATTTTTAAGCTTGAACACAACCATCAATAAACATTTAGTCTGAGGCAATAACAGAGATCGGTAAAAAGATATGATTACAATTTGAAATTGAATCAAATTTTTTCTCAGCATTGTCTTCTTTCACAATGACTCCTTGCATGTTCTCTCTCACCCTGTCCATGAACCTCCTCTTTGACCTTTTCTTGTCCTCTTGCCTGGCAGCTCCATCTTCAACATCACCCTGACATAATCCTTGTCTCTCCTCTGGACATGTCCAAACCAAGGCAATCTCTCTTCTCTGACTTTGTCTCCAAAACGTCCAACCTGAGCTGTCCCTCTAATATACTAATTTCTAATCTGGTCCATCCCTCTCACACTAAAAGAAAAACTCAGCATCTTTGACTCTGACACCTCCAGCTCCGCCTCCTGTCTTTTCATAAGCAGCACCATCCAGCCCTTAACATAGTTGGTTTCACTACTGTCCTGTAAACCTTCTCTTTCACTCTAGCTGGTACCCACCTGTCACAGATCACTCCAGCCAATCTTCTTTACCAATTCTGATCCTGTACGATAGGGTAGAGAGATAGTATGATAGTATTCAGTCAAACCAAATATGTTTTTCTTTTAGAAAATAACCAACGAAGGACAGGTGAGTCCATTTACTACTTGGCAACACCTCCGAGAGTCAAGGTCACAGGTAAGCACAAATGATCTCTTACAGTGCTTCCTCTTTCATTTTTTATACCTTGTGATTGATTGGATTTGGCTGTTGGATCACCGCAATAATTTTCATGATTTTCATGAGAAGTTCTTTTTTTGGTGTCTGTTTCTTTTTCACGTTTTGGTTAAGCTCTTGTTCTTTCTGATTGTCTGATTGATTTGACCCCAAAAAATTGGTAAAAAAAATGACTTTCAGATAATCTCCATCTGCACCAGTTAGTTCTAGTGTAAGGATTAGTTATTTGTTCATCTTATGAATTTGGATAAATTGTTCCCGTGCAAATCTATATAGGCAGCATGATTGCCTGTTTTTAATGATTTATTTATTTTTACATTTTCAGTGGAAGTTTTTAAAATTGCAGTGACCATAAAAATCCTAGTATAACTTATTTACATATTAGTAAATTGAAATGGAAACACTATGGGGAGATGCTACTTTTGGTTATTATTAAGGGCATTTGTGGCCTACTGGTTTAGTACATGGTCCTCATTATTGGAGATTGTGGGATCAAGTCCTGGACCAGTAGGTAACCTTGAGCAAGGTACCATCCCCATCACTGCTCCCTGGGCACAGTGGTTGCAGCACAGAATCATTTCTCTATTGCAGCTGTAACTATGCAAGGAGTGAGCCTAATTGGACATTTGGACCGGTGTGCTATGTTTACTGACAGCGATAAAGACCGCTCAGGTAATGAGTTGGGTCTCAGGTTGGAGGATGAAGGTTAGCAGACAGCTAGCAGCTACAGCTAACAATGAAAAAAGCAGGGTAACAGCTAATCTTAATGGACCGGAACTGAAAGAAGACATGTTTCAAATGCTTTTACCAGATAACCCACAGAAAGATGTATAAACCCTGACTCACCACGAGTGAAAACAAAAGCGCAAGAGGGTAACTTCAACCCTGAGAGCGAAAGCTCTTAGTTGGGCTTCAAGTGTTAATGCTCAGATGAGGCAAAGTGCAATGGGTCAGACTTAAGCTCTATTTTTGCTGCACAACTTTACTACTAGTAAAACCCACTACTGTGGGACAGGATGAGGTTTATGGTCATTAAAATGCACAACACACTAGAATAGACCTTAAAATGAACTGGGTGAGATCTTCGGGTAGGGCTGCTTGAATTAAACCTCACTGAACATGCTTTTGTATAAAAGCAAGTGTCTTTCCTTTTCGTTTTCCAGAAAACCCACAGAAAGGTCAGGCGGTATGAACCCTGAGACCCGACACTCTCTGTGTCTCACTCTTCTTTTTGCTTTTATCCTTCCCTTTTATCTATCACTTTTTAAAATAAGCTCTTTGAAGTTATTCTGGGGTTTTGGTGATATTCCATATTTTTTTTCTATAAAATGGGATTGATTCATATGTTCAATTAAAATTTCAACAATATGATGCCCCTTGGAAAGTGTAAACAGCTAATTTCAATATTTTTTAATTAATATTTTCTCTTTCACTTCTAATCTAGGAATGAGCTGAACAACTTGACACTGTTATCCAGAGGCCAGCGCAAAGATAACCTGCCCTCAGTTTCTTCTTCAGAGCCGTGTTGTTCAGCAGGAACCTTCTTCACATTTTATTGTATTTCTTGTTTGAAAAACATGACTGATATGTTGGGGGAATATTTCCTCGCATTTTGATGGTGTAAAGGTGTGTAAAATAAATGTATTGATGAACCACTGTGTCTAAAAGCTCAAGCATGTGTTTTCTTAAAGCCCTTCATCTACAAGGTAAAGTGTTTCAAAGTGGAGAAAACAAAGTGTAGATCATCAGAAATAGGATCTGTAAGAAAACACCAACCTCAGTATGAATTTTGGTGATTTCTAGCAGCACTTCCTCTGATCTTCTTCTTCTTCTTCTTCTTCTTCTTCTTCTTCTTCTTCTTCTTCTTATTCTGCTCCTCCCATTTAGGGATCACCACAGTGGTTTCCATTTCTTCCGGTCCACTGCATCTTCCTTTCTCACTCCCAACTGCCTGCATGTCCTCTCTCAATTCCCAATTTCCACCCATATCTTGTTAGCCCTTGAGCAAGGTACTGTTCCTTACAGTGCTTTAAATAGCTGCACACTGACTTGTGCAACCCTACTGGCTGAGTTGCTGAAATTCAGAAGTGAATCAGGAATAAGTTGGGTGTTAGGACTGAGAAGAAACTCACAAAACAAAATTAATCTGGAAACTTTTTATGTTTGTTTTATGGATCTTTCCTTGCAGACATGTGCTTGGCAAGTCCATCTCTAAAGAGAGGACAGAGCAGGGTGACACATCAGCACCTTGGAGAGTGCAGCCTGATTTCTCCTCTGAGATAAAAGTGATGAGCATTTAAAGGGGACTCTTTCTTTTGGTCTTGACATCGTGTTGGGGGTCATGATATGGAGTTTTAGTGGGTGTTGTATAGAACCCAAACCTCCAGGAAATAGGGCTCCAGAACTGAAATGTGATTCTCTTGAACAAAATCAAGTCTTCTGCTTAATCACATGAAATCAGTTTAAGACTTCTTGTGACTTTGCAATTCCACAGACTAACAAAGCTACAGATCTACATATTTTGTGTAAAACTGCATTGTTGCATTTAACCTAGCACTCCCAGGTTGCAGAATACAAAAAGGGTTATGTTGATTTGTGAATTCAATTAATAGCAATAACAATTACCTACAGCTGGCTGTGAGGGCATGTGGTGAAGTGTTTTTAGTCTAGAATGTCTTGATAAGGGCAGATCTAAGGATGATGCTTTGACAGCAGTGATCACAGTGAATGAATAAAAGGGGAATTTCTAGCTTCGGTAATGTCTTGCATGTTATTTATAAACTAAAGAGAATAGAAACATCCTCACCTATCTTTCAGTCATAAGTATGGATGTAAACACACACTTAACCGTCTGTATCACTTCCTAAACCACAAGTGATGTCATATTTCTGCCTCCTGCCCCAGTCCAATCTGATGATGCACACTGTGTGACCAGACTTTTAGACAATCAGGACAAAGCCTTCAAGGTTTAAACATGAACAAAGAAACAAACATGCTTATGACACCATATGCGTAATACTGTTTCTGTTCTATTATAGAAATACTATTTCATATTTCTAATACAACATTCTAATACTTTAGAGAACTACTTCCAAGTCCTAATTACAGGGACAGTCCCCTTAGAGCAACTCAAGATTAAGGGTCTTGCTCAGGAACCCAATGGCAGTAGTGCTGGAGGTGGGATTCAAACCTGTGACCACTAGGTCTATAGATCTGGTCTATAGATCCTAGGTCTATAGATCCTGTTTTAGTCTTTGGATAATGTTACTTGAGTAAGGAGATAAGGAGATGAAGCCTATGGATCCATCATCTGTAGTACCGATTGGTCTGCTGCCATTTCTCACAGAAACCATCTCCTGCCATCAAACTGCTGTCACACACAGTGGAGAGAGCATGCTTGGAAAGTGCTACCATATCTAGAACATATCCAGCATATCTAGACCAAGAGTTAACAATTTTTCCACTCATACATCTGTGACCTGACGCAGTTTTCATCTGTTGTCTTCAAACTGGGTGATGTTGATTCTGCTCGGGTAAGTTTGAGCCAAAAACCTCTGGATTTGGATCAGTTTGAGCTAAAAACTTGTGAACTCGGGTCAGTTTGAAATATAAACTTGTGACCTCAGGTCAGTTTGAAATATATACTTGTAACCTCAGGTCAGTTCGAAATATAAACCTGTGACCTCAGGTCAGTCTGTAATAAAAATTTGTGTACTTTGGTCAGTTGTGACTGGATTCTAAATTTGATGTGTGTCTATGTTCGACAGAAAATCCCCAAACTTTTAAAATCACTCCCTTACAAACTTATTGTCATCTTTTCTTCAGAAAATACTTCAGGCTATTCTGAGTAAGGAAGAGGAAGTGTTCTTAATGTTTCAGTAAAGCCGGCAATATAAGGCTGAACTGTCTGCTGATTTTGAAATCTGTGCACCATCTCATCTCTGTCTCACACATTGTGAGTGTGATGGATCGTGTTGGGTTCTTCTGTCTCCTGATGTGTGTGATTGAACACACAGCCAGCAGCGGTGAGTGTTTTACCTTCTTCTCACACTTTCTGGAAGAAAACATACTCTACTGTATCTCACCAGGGTTTACTCTATTACAACAGTGTAGTGCTAAAGTTCTTTTGAGATTTTTTCATTGCTTGTTCTCAGCTTAGCAGTTTTAGTAGGTTTAGAATGGAAACCAGCCTTCCAGGATGAGAATCTAATCATGATTTACAAAGTTCTTCCATCAAATCAGGGTTCTCCAGCCCAGTTTTTCTTTCCTGAACACACCTGAGTGTAGTTTCCAGCTGTTGTATATTTGAGCAGGGATGTAGGGCTCCAGAACTAAAATGTGAGCTCCTGTTTAATCACAGCGAATCATTTTAAGAACCTACTTATTGTACTTCTTTGCTGTTCTTTTTTATTTTAATCTGTAATCTCTTGATAAGAGCATTAATGATGCTATGATGAATAAAGACCTGTAATAAGGGGATATAAAATTTCAAATTAGACCAAACACTGAAAGAAATCTTCTGTCTTCTTCCTAACAGAGACTCTCCATGTGAGTCAGAAAGAGGGCACCATAGCTGTTCTTAAATGTGGTGAACTAACTAAAGGAACAGTGACCTGGAGCAGCGACATCAACGGAGACAGAGTGGACATCCTGACAACTCATAATGGACAGACCACCAAACACATTGCAGACCCAAGAAGACGTTACGGTTCTGGATCAAATCTAGTGTTGACCATATTCAGAGTCTCACAGTCAGACTCTGGTAGATACTACTGCAATCGAACTACAGTGGAGCTCACTGTGAGACAGAGGAAAGAAGGTAAAATCTGTGAGAATCTGTAAGTCTCACTATGTCTCATTTTTATGTTCCTCATAGTGTGTAACCAAATACTTAATCAAATCTGTAATACTGCAGAATACTGTAATAAAGAACAGAGGGGACAGGTATACTTTATTTAAAGACATTAAAGAGCTGGGAATTGGCTGTGCAGAAAGAGAGGACATACACTCTTTGTTTCCTGAACTCCTGACCAGTTAGTCCACCGTCTGAACCGACCGTCCTTTTGATCGGACCGACCATTATCCGATTTCTCTCCCCACCTGAACTCCAGATCAGCTCCATCAGACTGGATCATCTGCAGCAGCTGCTGCAACTAAGATTAACAAAAGCTCCGCCCACTCAAACAGTACCACCATTATTGGCTAATGAACTTCCAATTACAGACTCTAATGAACTCTTTTATTGTACTTTACTGGAACGCATCGCTAAATCAATTAATTAAAAAAATGCACTTTCTCTTTCTTTTCCTTCTTCATTATCCAGTGTTGACTAGAGGAGAATGAGTTTGTTCCTCCAGTTTTAGGGAGTTCTGCCTCTGTCGTCCTTGGCTTACTCACTTTGGGCTCGAACCCGGATTCTGTAAAGCTGCTTTGTTAACAACAGCAGTTGTGGAAAGCACAAAATAAATAAAACGGAGTTGTCTAGGCTTGATCAGTAGAGAAAAGTCCTGGAATAAACTAGTACCACACACTAAACCCAGCTGTGTTCACCGCTCTGTCTTCTTCCTAACAGAGATTCTCCATGTGAGTCGGAAAGAGGGCAACGTTGCTGTTCTTAAATGTGGTGAACTAAGTAAAGGAACAGTGACCTGGAGCAGAGACATCAACGGAGACAGAGTGGACATCCTGACCACTCATAATGGACAGACCACCAAACACATTTCAGATCCAGACCGACGTTACGGTTCAGGAGGGAATCTAGCATTGACCATATTCAGAGTCTCACAGTCCGACTCTGGTAGATACTACTGCAATGGAGCTACAGTGGAGCTCACTGTGAGACAGAGGAAAGGTAATTGTGAAAATGTCCCAAAGATGTGCTCTCATTCACTCTAAATTCTTCTGTCAATCTTCAACATCCTTCTCCTCATTAACTGCTTGTCTCACAGTCTCATTTCTCTCAATCCAAAACCTTTAACTTGATCTGTTTGAAAAATATATACTGAGAAATTTCTGCTCTAAAGATCTTTTTTGGGACCTAGTTGGATGTATTCTGAGTTGTTAATATTATTTATTTAGTAACTAATTGGTTTACCTTTTCCTTTGTTTAACAGTTCAGAAACCTCCCTCTGATTCTCGGTTCTGCCTTTCTTCAGTGAGCTCTGGTGATGGTGCCAGTGAGCAACGATGAAGAAAAAATGAATGTGATGAAATCAAGAGTACGACTCACTGTTTAACCATCTAATTCACACTGAGGTTACCAGAAGTGTTTCAAGTGTTTTGCAAAGCCATGAATAAAAAAAGTTGTGAAAGGATGTAATGTTCCTTAATAACCTTTTTAATGTAAAAATGATCTTAAATCATAGTGGACAGCATGTGGGCAGAGGTGGTCTAGTGGTTAGGGAGTTGGCCACAGAATTGGAAGATTGTGGGTTTGATTCCCTCACCAGTAGGTTGCCCTGAGGTCCCCTTGTGCAAGGTACTTTCCTTTTCACTGCTTCCCGGGAGCTTTCAAAGCTGCCCCCTGCTGCACTGTGTTTGCATGGGTCCAATTCAATTGATTCAATTCCATGAAGCAATTCTGATAAAATTACATTTTAATAAAATTTAAGATTAAAATGTAAATTTTATTTACATTTTTTATAATAAAATTAACACTTTTACATATATTCTCACTTGTTTAAAGCAATTAACTTACACTGGGAATAAAGATAAAATAAATGAAATAAAATTATTTATTAATCATTTAAAAACGATTAATAAATCAGTCTAATTAGTTTATGCCTTTAAATATGGAACACACAGACTTAGTGGTCTTTCTGGAAGATTTCTGTCTCCATCAAGCTGATCATGGCAATGCAGTTATCCCTTCTCACAGATTCTCGCAGAAGGAGGTGGAGAAGGCTGGAATGATCTGCAGTCCTCTCTGTGTGGAGGAATACACAGAGATAAATCTTGTGAATACTGTGGAATTTACAAACTATGTTGTTTAGCAAAATGGATTTCCATTGATGACATTTTGTCGGCATCTTGATCCGTAATCGGGGTACTTCAGGGTGCATCGAGAACTCCTTCTCCGAGACTTCTTGGGGATCTCTGGAGTGTCTTTGTAGACTTGATCAAAGTCTTCGCTCCTGGGTTATCGAGATGAGAGGAAGACTTGTCCCTCTCATTAAAACACTAGTTAACTTTCTCAAAGAAGTAAATACAGCTGTATAAGAGAAACGGGCTCTGACTACACAAACAGCTCTACATTTCTTCAGGTTACAGCTGTGAGATGGACGTGCTGTTGACTTCTGAGGGGGTCAGGACTAAAGAGAAGTGTTACCCTCGTTTCACCAGGCAAACGCAGAAGTGGAAGAGCTTTGTCCAGCTCGGATTTTAAGGTCTGTGATGGGCTGATCCACTTTTTACAGCGCCCCCAATGGATTTAGCGGTTTATGGTATTGAATCTACACTATGTACTCTCATTGACTGCACATCAACATTTATTGGTGAGTCATTCTGAATTTTCTGATGACTGAAACTGAGTTCCAGGGCAGTAGTCTGCCTACTGGTTAGGGAAATTGTAACGGTCCTGTGCCAGTAGAGGGCGCCCTGCTCTGATTGTGCACACCTGAGCTTGTGTGCCAGGTGTGCTTCATCGGGGGCTGGCGTTATAAGCCCCAGTGAATCGGAGCAGGGCGCTGGTCATCCTGTGTGTGCACTGTGAAATTACTTGGGTTATGCTTTACATTTGTTATTTTGGTTAATATGTTTAGTTCTGTGCACATTATCTGTCATTAAAGTCCAGTACGAAGCTCAGCTCTGTGTTGGCGTCCAGCCCTCAAGACCGCCTCGTGACAGAATGACCAGCCGCCACAAATGGACGTTGTGAACCGCGAGCTCCATGGGGATGTCCGTGAAGGACCACCGGACCTTCCAGGTGCTGGAGGCTGGGGGGATAGGGGTTGAGTGGTCCGCTCCCCTCCCAGGATTGGCCGACGCTGTGCCTGTTCCGGCTCCAGCAACCAGGAGGGCGTGGCTGCGGAGCCGGCCCCTGCGGTAGCCCCTGGGGAAGCGGGGCTGCGATGCTGGCTCACTGGTCAGCACAAGGTAGGAATCCAAGGACATCCGCCATCACCGCGGAGGCGGCGGGGCCTCGAGGGACGAGGTCCAAGTCCGCCGGAGGAGGCGGGGTTTTGAGGGGCTGCGTCCAATCCAGACCACCGGAGGAGGCGGGGTTTCGAGGGGCCGCAGCCGAACCCGCCTGAGGACCGTGGTGAGAACGAAGCGTTCGACTGGACTTTGTTTGGATTTTTTGTTGAACGTTTGCGCTGCCCCTCTCCTTTCGGGGGATCCTGCTTTGGATGAAGCAGGATCTGGCGCCCCGGAATAGGCGCCTTTGGGGAGGGGTACTGTAACGGTCCTGTGCCAGTAGAGGGCACCCTGCTCTGATTGTGCACACCTGAGCTCTGGTGCCAGGTGTGCTTCATTGGGGGCTGGGGTTATAAGCCCCAATGAATCGGAGCAGGGCGCTGGTCATTCTGTGTGCGCACTGTGAATTTACTTGGGTTATGTTTTACATTTGTTATTTTGGTTAATATGTTTAGTTCTGTGCACGTTATCCGTCATTAAAGTCCAGTACGAAGCTCGGCTCTGCGTTGGCGTCCACTCCTCAACACCGCCTCGTGACAGAAATGACTCCTTAGTCAAATGGATGTGGGTTCATGTCCCGGACCAGCAAGGCACCATTCCCCCAAACACTGCTCCTTGGGTGCTGGATGTGTTTCTGTCCACTGTTACACTGTGAGTTACTTTCAGTTTTTATTTGTAATCTTGCAGCATAATCAGTCTGGTGATTATGATGTCTGGTTTTGTTTGACATGATGAGAGCTGATGGGTTGCCTCATGCCAGTTTCAGATATAATCAAAGGACTCAATTTCTGAAATAACTGTGAGGGATTCAGTGTCAGACTTTAAACTTTTGGATCTAAACCTTGACATGTCAGGCTGAGTTGGATTCAGAAGAAACTATTAGGAGGAACCATTAAAAGCTATTGTGTAAAGTGCAGAGGAAGTGCTGTTTGTTCTCATGAAATTAACTTCTGATTCAACTGTCTTCTTGTCTAAGTGTGAAAATGTCTCACATTTCTGTCTTTTTACAGTCAAGAGACAACACTGGAGAGCCCGTTACAAATGTGACAATAGCGGTCATCTTATAGGCATTTGTTTTGACATTTTTCACAGATCAAAGACAGCTTGCAAACTTAACTGTATAGAAAAAAAAAAAAAAGCTCAGTAGCCTGAGTCGAATCTCCAATATGGGGGCCTGAGTGGAGTCTCAGGAGTGTAAGTCCCTGATTCTGAGAATGTCGAGTCCCTAGAGTAAGTTACACTGCATCGAGGTAAGAAATTTTATTTGAATAAGGATCTCAAAGTTTTTTGACTCACCTCCTTTCGGACATGTACGCAAAGCTATAGCCACATCTTCATCACGTCCAAAAAAACAAATAATCTCCATCCATTTTCTGCCGCTTGTCCCAAACTGGGTCGCGGGGGAGTGCTGGAGTCCAACCCAGCGCAAAGGACGGGGGACACACCCTGGACAGGTCGCCAGCCCATCGCAGGGAGGAGCAGCACCTCACACAAGGGCACCTCAGGGCAACCTATTGGGAAGGGGTTTGAACCCCTGATCCTCCAATCATGTGGCCAATGCTCGAACCACTAGGCCACCACTGCCCAACAAATAAGCTCATTCTTTAAATAACACCTACTTCCTCAAACTAAAAATGCCTCCCTGTGTTCAGCCTGAGCTTCTTGTTGTGTTTGTGTGCGATTTACTGAGTGTGCTTTGTAATGGATCTGCTGTCTGCTTCTATTTGTCATTGGGAAACACAGCACAGCAGCCCTGTCCAGCACCAGGGAAGCAGTGCTGGGAAAGATACCTTGCGCAAGAGTACCTCAAAGTAACCTACTGGTCTGAGATTTGACCTTTAAATTGTTGGCCTAGACCATCCATCCATTTTCTGCCGCTTGTCCCAAATGGGGTTGCGGGGGAGTGCTGGAGTCCAACCCAGCGCACACAGGGCGAAGGATGGGGGACACACCCTGGACAGGTCGCCAGCCCATC
This sequence comes from Hepsetus odoe, assembly GCA_017165825.1. NCBI lineage: Eukaryota > Metazoa > Chordata > Actinopteri > Characiformes > Hepsetidae > Hepsetus > Hepsetus odoe. The sequence goes on along the minus strand of CM029372.1, from coordinate 27,872,234 downwards.
GCAGTTGGCCTAGATCCTAAACTCTAAAATAACACCAATCAATGAAATGACACTAATACATTTTGACGAAGATCGCTTGGTTGGCACTGTAGCATCCTGAACCTCCCAGAAGATCTATGATGACCATTTATTCTCACAAAGTTGCTTCCACTCATTGTAAATCAGTGATGAGGTGTTTTCAGCTGCATGGTAATGTTGCTGTCCTTTTTCTATAAATACACTGATGATGCAGAGATAAGTTGGGTTGAGACCTTTTAACTTTTGAATTCAAAATACCATTTTGCAGGGCAGGTTCGGATTAGAAAAAATCTACACCCATACAAATACCTTTCATCATCGTTTTGTCTGAAACCATTTCATGCCACTGTGGATGCAGAAAAGGAAGTGCTGTTCATTTTCACACATGAGCTATATTTGTCTCAACATTCTGCTGATCTCAAAACCGTCCCCCATCTCATCTCTGTCTCAGGCAGTCCGAGTGTGATGGATCGTGTTGGGTTCTTCTGTCTCCTGCTGTATGTGACTGGACACACGGCCAGCAGCGGTGAGTTTCATGCTCTTTTCACACTTTACTGGGAAAAAAACACACACACTCTAATGTATCTCACCAGGTTTTACTCAGTTTCTCTCAGAGTTTGGTGTCCAGATAGTCCATTTCCTTGGTTGGTTCTCAGTCAGTAGTGTGGTATGGGAATTGGCCCCAGAACCAGAAATGGTCAATCTTGAATTTTCTCTTTTTTTTTTTTTATTTAAACTGGGACTGATTTGTATATAAAACAGACCATTTGGGGGATAATTTCTAAATATGGATCAAACACATGATCCTAAACCAATACCTGGTGGTGGGTTAAGAGTCATTTTCAGGAACCCAATGGTGCTGAAGGCAGGATTGGAACCTGTGACCTCTTGGGCCATAGTTGTATATCCTACTACTGGACCATCCCCACCATCCCTCATTCAGTTTGTTACAAAGCAGTTCCTCCCAATCAGAGCTTTCCAGCACAGCCTGGATATTTTTCTTCTTGTTCGTATGCAGGTTTTCACTGATTTGTTAGTTTACAGATGCAGTGGCTGTAAACCAGGGTAAGGAGACTGGTGGTTCAGGATCAGCATTGCACCCTCAAACAAAATTCTGTCCTTCTCAATTGCATCAAATCATTTTAGTACCTGCTTATTGGTAAACTCTGTTTACTTTCCAAACCAGTTTTCCTAGAGCTCAATAAAAAACATCATGGAAATTCTTAGGAATGGTGAAGAGAGAAGCCTTCTAACTGAGCATGTCATTTGATTAATTTAACCGGAAGCTGAGTTATTTTGATATGTTGAATTTGTCATGTGTCAGTTGTGTCATGTCTTCATGACCATCAACATCGTTATTTAAGGCAAGCTATTTTTTTCAGAGTTGGTTCTTGGCTCACCATAAGTATTCACCATATTGAGTTTTGAAATCATTTCCTGCTTGTTGTATTCATCTGCGGTTTTGATTGGCTGTGATGGACAAGCTGTTTGGCATATCTCTTCAGAGCTCCAGAAACAGCAAACCAGAATTACTGTTAATGCTAAACACGTTAACAGTCCTCAAAAGTCCCATGTTGTAACGGTGGCGGGGTGTAGGGAGGACGCCAATGCAGAGCCAGGAGTTCGCAACGTAACTTTATTAACTATATTTACAAAACAAAGGACTGCAGTTCTTAACCAAAATCAAGGAACTGCAGCCTAAACCAAACCAAACCAAACCAAAATACCAAACCACCACAGAGTGTAGGCTAAGCCTAACAAATGAGCCGCGCTCTGTTCTGACTCATCGGGGCTTAAATAGTCAGCCCCAATGAAACACACCTGTGCCTTCATTAGCTCAGGTGTGTTCAGTCAGAACAGAGCGCCCTCTATCGTGCACAAATCACCTCATCCGTGACAGAACCCCCCCCCAAAAGGCGCGGCTCCCGAAGTGCCAAACACAGCCGAACCTCTGGGGGGAGGCCAAGAACACCAAAACTTTACAAAGACAAAAGTCCCTTGTTGGGACGTACGGTCAGGTCCACAAAATACACGAAAAGGACCTCCGACCAGACATGTGAGGCAGCTGGTGGTGGTGAGGGGAATCCCAGCAGTTCAGTCCACCCCTTTGACTGATGTCTGAACCCGACCCTAGAGTCACTGGAGGAATCGCCTGATTCAGTGGAACGCCTCGCCTTGGCGGAACCTGAAAGAGAGCTAAACACAGATCTTAAAGGGTTCAAAGAGGAAGTCTTTTTCATAGTCCGAACCCTGTTTCCAACCCTTGCCATCTTTGTTCTTCACGTCTCTTATCACAGAATCCACAGTACAGAAGCTGTCGTTCACTTCCTTAAACTGAGACAGGTCATTGCTGATGTCCTTTGGCTCCTTCCTCTTCTCGGTCGTACTTCCCTGCTGCTTGGAGCTCAGTGAGGCAGCATCCCAGCTCCTGGTTCCACTACGAGAAGTTCCACTTGAACTCCTCCACGAACCACCTTGTTCCGAGTCTGCTGAACTCGGAGGGTGAACTAAAGGTAGGGAGTCATCATGCAGCTGTTCAACCTCTGGAATCTCTGCCGGCTTCTCCATCAGACTGTTCTTCAGCTGCTCCGCTCTGGCGTTAACCACCAGGGTCCCAGCATGCACTGGTGTCTGTGGAGTGAGTCTAGATTCGAAGATCGCCAATCTTGCTTCCATACCTCTAACCTGCTTCTCCAGCTCACTGAGCTTACTGGCCTCACTTTGGGCTTCTCTCAGTTCAGCCTGCAGAGCAACGTTGTGGTCCTGCACCCGTCTCAGCTCTGCTCTGGTCTGGTTCAGTTGTTCTTCCATAGTGGCTATTTTAGCTTCCAGCTTCTCCTGAATGGTTGGAGTCTCAACTTTCCTCGTTGTCTGGCATACAGTTAGGTCCCTCTGTTCATCCGTTCTCTCCAGCCTTTCTCTTTGGACAGCCGTCACAGCGTGCAGCTTTATTCTAGAGACATCTCTCTCTTCTCTGAATTTCGCGCTCTTTCCTTGAAGCTCACCTTTGTCTTGAGCCAGAGCTTTTCTTTCTGTTTCCATGGCTTCGATCTCCCTTTGGCAACTGGACACGAGTCCTTTGGTCCTCTCCAGCTGAGGAAGCAGATAGGTGATCCTTTCCTTGCGTTTCAACCCTTCATTCGTGACCGAGGCATTCACCTGTAGCATCGAGGCTTCTTTCGCCATCAGCTGCTGGTAGAGCTCTGTCAGCAACTCCTTCTTTTCAGTGATCTGAACATTCATGTAGCTGATTTGTTCATCTCTGAGGTGAGATTGGATTGTCTTTGCAGCTCTGATCCGTTTGGCCAGATCCCTTGCCTGCTTTCCTCTGAATGACTTTTGCAAGCAAATTGCAGCATGTCTGAACAGCTGATACCTCTGCTTTTGTTGATGCCCAAGCTTCCACCTTCTGAACCTCCTCTGAAGAACACTTGCTGCCCAGCACTGCTTCTTGAAAACCAATCTTTGCTGGTGCATTCTTACTACAGCCTGAATCATGGTGGCAGCTTTGTGCATTGCAGCAACATTCTTTCGAACAGAAAAACCCCTAAAAGCTGCCTGGATGCATATCACTGACCTTCTCAACACCTGGAATCTCTCATGTTCAAATTTACCCTTAACGTAGGACCTATAATGTCTTTGAATGATGATGGCTGACACCCTTATGGCCTGGTACTTAACTACCTCCCGGTGTCCTCTGAACGCAGCCTGAATCAGGGAAGCTGCCTGATGTTGCAGGATCACCTCCCTTCTGACCCTCTGACCTCTGAAGCAGGCTTGCAGGAACATGGCAGCAGAGCGCAATTTCAAGAATTCCTCCCTCTGCTTTCTGGCATCAAGTGTGGAGCGATACCTAAGCTGGATGGCAATAGCAGCATACTTGATGCGTAAATATCGCGTCCGAGCACAGTGAGCCCTGTAAGCACATTGTATCACAGTTGCAGCCTGGTGCTTCTGTTTCAGAGTCTGTCTGGTCTTCATCCCTCGGAATGCGGCTTGCAGAACAACAGCAGCCATCTTTTTCTCCTTCAACGACTTCATTTCTTGCTTCATCATCTTGTTAGCTCGGTAATGTTGCTGAACAGTCCTGGCTGCCCACAGTAGCTTCAGGTAGTACTTTCTACTCAAATGCTTCCTCACCTGTGCCTGAATGGTTACTGCAGCCTCATGTTCAATTTGCATCTGAACCCAAACGTTCATTCTAAACTTCCCACTAACCTGGAGCTGCTCCTTCTCGGTCTGCTGTGCAGCGGATGGCTTAGTGGGGCTGGGTTTATGGATCGACTCCTTGATGCGGCTTTCCTTGCTGTGAAGGGCTTCCTTGGTCGACCTCCCCAGTTGCACGATGCAGGACGCGGTCTCTGCCGTCCTCCAGCTCTCTGTGTCAGGAACGACCTTCTTTGCCACTGCCTCGCTTCTTTTGTTGCGGGCGGCCTTCTTGGTGTTCCTTTCGGTGGGCGCCGTGCTTTCGCGTTGCGGCGAGCTGGGCGCCGTGCTTTCGCGTTGAACAAGGCAAGGCGCGTTTGCTACCAACCTCTTGTGACTCAAGGCCGTGTTCCCGCTATTAGCTGCGCGCGGTGCTTTCTCCGCTGGCGGATCGCGGTTATTGGCGCAGATCGCGGTTATTGGCGCGTGGCGCTTTCGGAGCTGAATCTCCGCGTTGCGGCGAGGTTGGCGACGTGCTTCGGGGTTGAGCCGCTTGCGGCGCGGTTGGAGTCGTGCTTCCGCGTTGAGCAACGCCAGCCGTCAACGAAGCCCCGCCTTCCATGTCGCTTGCGGAAAAAAACACGCGGTCCAGCGTGTCGAGATAGCGCTGCACCCTTGCAGCCATGGAGACCAGCATCCGGAGACAAAGCGCGAACCGATCCATGCGAAGCTCGGGATCTGGGATGATATCGAGTGGGAGCAGCGACGTCGCATTCTTCAGACGGCGCTCAAGCTCCCTTGCCGTGGCCGTCGGCGTCCGTCGCACCCACTCCTCACCGTCCAGATGCTCGCGGAGGTCTAGAGGAGTCACCTCTGTCTCCCAGGTCCTCATCAGCTGCAGCGTCTGCTCGACAACGTTCGCTGCCGCCCACAACACACGCTCCTGCTCGCCCTCGTGGCTCGCGACGTCCAGGTACTGGCGGCTCATTCTGTAACGGTGGCGGGGTGTAGGGAGGACGCCAATGCAGAGCCAGGAGTTCGCAACGTAACTTTATTAACTATATTTACAAAACAAAGGACTGCAGTTCTTAACCAAAATCAAGGAACTGCAGCCTAAACCAAACCAAACCAAACCAAACCAAACCAAACCAAAATACCAAACCACCACAGAGTGTAGGCTAAGCCTAACAAATGAGCCACGCTCTGTTCTGACTCATCGGGGCTTAAATAGTCAGCCCCAATGAAACACACCTGTGCCTTCATTAGCTCAGGTGTGTTCAGTCAGAACAGAGCGCCCTCTATCGTGCACAAATCACCTCATCCGTGACACATGTCAAAAGTGTTAATTTAAATAACATTTTTTGCTTTAATATACCTTCTTTCCTACCAACCACCAGACTTCATAGAAACACAAAAGTATTAGTTTATTTCATGGAATTACAAGGTTTTTCAGTTGTGAAAGTAAAAAGTTTGTATTTGCAAGAATTTAAAACTCCAAATTCTGTTTTAAAAAAGTAAGCAGAAGAACAGCTTGTTCCGGGAACCTTGTTTGTTGGATTTTTTTCTTATTCCTTTCACAAAGAATTTAGATGCAAGTTTTAGGGATGATTTTATTTTCCTTTTTTTGTGGTCTAGGTTCTAGGGTCTGACTCTTCACTGGGTTTATCCTTGCTTTTCCATTTGTTGTGCTGGAAGAGAATAGAAATGTCCAGAATTTACCATGTGTGATAATTATTATAATTACCTGCGTTTCCAGTGCAGGAATAATAAACATGATTTCTGATATTCAGCAGAGGAAATATGTGCTGCCAAGACATCATTATTATTCTAGAGTTTGATTTTAGTTTTGATACAACAATATTAAGAAGAACATTTTGTTTTCCTTAAAAAAATAATGAGGTGCTCTGTGCTGCTATTAATGTAATATACAGTACTGTGCAAAAGTCTTAGGCAGGTGTGAAAAAATGCTGTAAACAAAGAATGCTTTCAGAAATATAAATAATGATTGTTTATTTTGATCAATTTACAAAATGCAAAGTGAGCGAACAAAAGAAAAATCTAAATCAGATCAATATTTGGTGTTACTACCTTTTGCCTTCAAACCAGCATCAGTTCTTCTGGCCCCACAGAGCCCTGATCTCAACATCATCCAGTGTGTCTGGATCACATGAAGAGACAGAAGGATGTGAGGAAGCTACATCCACAGAAGATCTGTGCTTTAGTTCTCCAAGGTGTTTGGAACGACCTACCAGCCGAGTTCCTTCAAAAACCGCGTGCATGTGTACCTAGGAGAATTGATGCTGTTCTGAAGGCAAAGGGTGGTCCCACCAAATATTGATTTGATTTAGATTCTCTTTTGTTCATTCACTGCATTTTGTTGATTGATGAAAATAAATGATCAACACTTCCATTTCTGAAAGCGTTCTGTTTACAGCATTTTTTTCACACCTGCCTAAAACTTTTGCACAGTACTGTATTTAATTGGGGCAGCGGTGGCCTAGTAGGGATTAGATCCCAGGAAGGTTGTGGGTTTGAATCCCCATCACCGCTCCCCGGATGCTGGATTTGTCTGCCCCCTGCTTGACGGTGTGTGTATCAAATACAGAAGATTTTAATATTTGGGTGTGTTTCTCTGAGGTCTGAGACATCACCACTGATGTCCTTCACCTTTGAAGTTCATTCGTCTCTAAATAAAAATAAAATAAAAAGCTCATAATACTTCATTTGTAAGATTTATACTGGAGTTTATACTAAAATTATCTGACAATACCTGACATAATATTTCAACCAAAAAAAATGAAAACAGAGTAAACTTCTCTCTCTGAGAATGATCTCACAGTGAGGTGTATACAGTTTTAGTAAAAACTAAAGCCAGTACTTCAACCACTAGATATTTATTTAAAAATAATACAACAAGAAACATCAGTAATCATTACTCACTTTGGGCTCGAACCCGGATTCTGTAAAGTTGCTTTGTGAACAACAACAACGGTTGTGGAAAGCACAAAATAAATAAAACTGCGTTGTCTAGGCTTGATCAGTAGAGAAAAGACCTGGAATAAACCAGTACCACATACTAAAACCAGCTGTGTTCACCGCTCTGTCTTCTTCCTAACAGAGACTCTCCGTGTGAGTTATAAAGAGGGTGCCATAGCTGCTGTTAAATGTGGTGAACTAACTAAAGGAACAGTGACCTGGAGCAGAGACATCAACGGAGACAGAGTGAACATCCTGACCACTCAAAATGGAGAACACACCAAACACATTTCAGATCCAGACAGACGTTACGGTTCTGGATCGAATCTAGTGTTGACCATATTCAGAGTCTCACAGTCCGACTCTGGTAGATACTACTGCAATGGAGCTACAGTGGAGCTCACTGTGACTACAGGAAAAGGTAATTGTGAAAATGTCTCACATTTCTGTCTTTTTACAACTAAAAAACAACATTGTAGAGACCATTCATCCATCTTTAGAAGCTTTAGAATCATAAATAAACATTGCCCTTTGCACCCTGCTGTGCATGTCTGTGGATGTTGGGGGGGAAACGAAGCACGCAGAGGAAAACACAGACCTGGGAATTGAACCCTGCACCTTCTAACTGTGAGGTGACGGTGCTACTCTGGATTTTCCACTGAAAACTGTTAAAAGCGTTGACCATCAGTGACACCTAGAGGATAAAAGAGAAAAAGCAGCTATAAATCACTGCTGCAGTAGGACTTCAGAAAAAATTCTATTGCAAGTCAGTTAAGGTCAACAGTAACATAACTGTGTAATAGTAGGAGTTCTACTAATAAAACTGTATAACTATATAACTAGACATAAATGTCATATTTTTCATGTTTATCCAAATTTTAGTCCTTCAGTTCATACTTCCATTGATCATACTGTTATATTTAATCATTTTAATAGGATAACAGAACACCATTCAGACTGTGGCAGGACTTCCCATCTTTGGAAATGCTTTCTATATCAGTCCTATGGGTGTTGGTGGAATGAAGCTTGCTTTCATTTTTTTGAAAATAAACAGTATTCTGGAGTTTTGCAACAGGTCAGGATGAAAATTTTAATTTCATAAAATTTTAAATGGAATTTATGAATGGAAAATGGGAATGGAAATTACTGGGCCTTTTATTCGAGAAAGCACCCGGGGACACATTTTTATGGAAAATGTCAATTGACTGCGGGTACAGAATATCTATATATCTACAAACCAGGCATGGAAGATGCTAACATCGTTGATTGAACTCATCTATTTTATTAAACATAAAAAAGAAATTATTTAAAAAGACTAAAAATGTTTTTTCTGTTTTAGGCTCAACCAGGACGACTAAATCCATGATAACAGAAACTACAACCTCCCTGTTTTCAGCTGCAACTACAACATCTGCAGAAATACCCCTAGATTCATTCTGTGAGTTACTCAGGCCTGTTCTCTAAATCACATATGAAAAGAAAAATATGGAGTTTTTCAGTCTTGGACAGTAGCTGTACCTGCGATGTAAATAGAGCCACACTCAAACCCACATCCGCCAGACTTCCAGCTTCCCCAGTCTGTCAAACTAGGAGGATAATGTTTTATCTTTAAAAGATTTCCTTTACATTTATCTGCCTTAAAAATGGTGTGGAGACAATCAACCATTGATTTCAGATCCCTCTTTAAAAAAAAAAAAGTAGCAAAGATCCTCTGCATTTATCGCAGACACACCTTCCAGCAAGGGGACAGTCATGTCCAGCACTCGGAGAGCAGTGATGGGGATGGTACCTTGCTCAAGGGTACCTCAGAGCAACCTACTGGTCAGGCATTGACCCTTGTCCCTAAATACTAGGACACTGCTGCTCCACTTTTCTCCTGCAAATGATTTTCTCCAAAATCCATTGTTCTTTTTTAGAAAAAAGTATAAAAACAAATCTTATCTGACTCTGTTAATCAGATAAGCAGAATTAGACCTGACAGAAAAATACCTGGTTGTGTGACAGGCTGAGAAATCATCCATCACTGGTGTTCTTTAATTCGTTCTGAATCCACCAAAAAATAGGAAAATCACTCAAAAAGCTTTCAGATGAACTTGAATTGTATTTTTTATACTGACGTCATTTCTGAAGAAAGCCAAAGGCATTAAGATGTGAGGGTATTATACAAGGTCATTTGTTTCTTCTCTTTTTCAGTTCTGTGGAAAGTTATGGGCATAATTTCAGGGTGTTGCCTGGGAGCTTTGCTACTGGCTCTGTTCTTGTGGAGATTTTTCTCCAAAAAGAAAGGTGAGACCTGTTACAACTGTTGCAATAGATGGAGCTTCATGCCATCTCAATGTCAGATGTGTTTCTCGTAGATCTCGTAGTCTCAGTTTTTAATGTGAAAACTAAATCAGGGAATTTTTTTATGATTAATCATTTTCAGCAATTCCTAGAGATTTGGATGAATGTACAGTTTTACTTTAATTCCTTAAAGTGACCATATCTGGAAATTTCTGTTCTTTACCTCAAATAAGTCTTGATATTTTTACTCTTCCACTGTGTAATATCTGCTCTCACTGGGTGTCAATAGTGTTCAGCATTGAAGGAAATGAAGAATATGCAAATGCAACTGCCTTCCCTCGTGCACAAGCAGGTGAGTTTAATATTGACTCATCATTTCCATTTAAAAAAAAAATATTTTTCATAAACTAAACATTTTAGCTGTGCAAACCTTGTGATTATGGCAAAAGTCCTTGCAATCTTTACTGAAGTAGAAGTAAATACTTGAGTAAAAAAAGTAGAAGCTCTTACAAGCACTTACTGAGAGTGTAAAGTGAGACGTGTCTCCTCTGAAGGACGTCTGGAGCGTCTGTCTGTGCTGAAAGTGAACTGAATCTCACTCCATATTAATAGAATTAAAGACTATTAAAGCCTCGAACTTCAACTCCAATAAAAACAATCTACTGAAAATAATCAACATGAACTTCACCGCTTCACTTTCATCCACGTCTCTACCAGTTCTCCCGTCACGGACACACACTCAACACACGCCTGAACTCCACCGTCCACTCTCCCTGTCCTCTCTCTCACGTCTCCTTCACTCTGTCCTGCACCGATAGACACATTATGTTGTATCTCTGACTGACGACATGAAGTCAATCATACTGTTTTCCTTTAATAGGAAGTGACCAAAACCGGAAAATTGAACCTATTTACTACCTGGCAGTAGCTCCACAAATCCAGTTGAAAGGTAAACAAAGCAATCCCATTGCAGTTCTTCCACCTTTCCTTTTATGCTTATTCTGCACCTTTTTTTTTTACTGAAAAATGTCGTCTTTTCTGCTTTTCCATCCAATTGAAATAAGTATACCATTCATCATTACTTTAATTATTATTGTGAGCAGAAGAAGCAGAAGAAGCTCTTTCCCTCTATCCCTGTGTTCCCTACAGCCATTTCCATCCTTTTAACAAAATCTACAACCATCTGACCTTCAGCATTCCTCTCCTTGACACCATGCCTACCCATCACCTCCTCATCACCTCTGTTCCTTCACCAACATGACCATTAAAATCTGCACCAATCATCACTCTCTCTCCCCTGGGTACACTCTCTATCACTTCATCTAACTCACTCCAGAATTCTTCTCCTCCATCTCACATCCAACTTGTGGAGCATAAGCACTAACAACATTCATTATCACACCTTCAACTTCCAGCTTCAAACTCATCACCCCCCCTGACACCCTCTTCACTTCCAAAACACTCTCCACATACTCTTCCTTCAGGATAACACCTACTCTATTCCTCCTTCTATCCACACCATGGTAGAACAGTTTAAACCCCCCTCCAATACACCTGGCCTTACTACCCTTCCATCTAGTCTCTCACACACAGAAGATTAACCTTCCTTCTCTCCATCACATCAGCTCATTCTCTACCTTCACCAGTCATGCTGCCAACATTCCAATTAGCTATAAGAAATGCTGTTAACAACCCTTCTGTGGCAACTTGAACAGAATTATATTATAGTCTGTAAATTCAAATCAGGATTTAAAGAAATACTTCAGTATGCATTCTGTGTTTATACAGTGAAAAAAAAATCTAATAATTAATCTGTTACTTCATATCTGTCAGATTACTAGCAAAATATATGATGTCATATAACCACTGGAAAAAAACTCAACTGGAACCAGCTGGACAAACCAATCAGAACCCAAGACATCTTTTTACAGTTCAGAACATTTCTGGAGTATTTCAAGTTTTCCATATGTAATATTTCAGATGCTTCTATAAATATATTTTTTATATTTTTTCTTCCAATTAAAGAATTAAAGAATTTAAAAAAGTTTTTGCAGTGTTTACTTCCATGCTTCTTGTGGGCCGCTTTGTGAGAATAAGGTAGTTTTTCACAAGACAACGATAGTTCAGCCTCAAAAAAAGATGGAAGGCTGCCCAATGACTACGTCCCAGAGCAAAGATCTTGCAGTAAATGCTGGTGGGAATCTTACTTCCAGTGATTACGTCAATGCTGAACTAAATTTGAATTCTGGCTTCTCAGGATCTAAGGTTAGGGATTTTCAATCAAAAGAAGATTTGGAGAAACTCATTCATGTTTTTATATCCTGCAGTGTTCTTTTCACCTGCCTCCACCTCAATACCACTAGACAGCTAGAGCTTATTTAAAATGCTGCTCAAATTTGAACAAGAAAAGAGCACATCGCTGCAATCCTCAGTTCCTCACATGAAAGTGAAAGTGACAACCGTTGTCACTGCAAGGTCACAAGAAAGCACACAGTGAACCACAACTGCGTTGGACCTCTGCATTTAACCCATGCAAACACTGTGCAGCAGTGGGCAGTGACAGTACCTTGCTCAAGGGTACCTCAGGGCAACCTACTGGTGAGGGACTCGAACCCATAATCTTCCGATGCTGGGGCAACTCCCTAACCACAATCAGATATGGAGTTTAAAGCTCTACACAATGTTTAAGTCAATAAATGGTTTTGCCTCTAAATCTGTCCCTGGAACGTTTGCTGAACATCAGTGTTTTGGTCCTTAAGACTGTCACGGTAGAAGGTGCTCTGCTCTGACTGAGCACACCTGGGCTCATCAGGACACAGGTGTGCTTCATTGGGGGCTGGCTTTATAAACCCCAATGAGTCAGAGCAGAACGTTAGTCATTCTTGGTGTTATCAAATGTGTGGTTGCTTTTATGTTAGATATGTTTAATAATGTTAATTCACTGATCCTGGCTGCAAGTATACATCCAGACCTCTCCATTACCCAAGCGGTACAAAGCCTTTAACTATAATGCTGCCCCCTGCTGGAACCATCTCACAAGGACATATTATATAATAAGATATATGTGTTAAGAGAACCTACACTAAAGCTAGTCTAAAATAAGTCTTTATTTTTTACCGTGCAAAAAAAATAAAAAAATAAAACAATCAAGCACTGTTATCATTATTGTTTTAAATTCTTATTCTTTTTACCTTATTTTAATCCTTTTCTTTATTGATGGGTTTGTGAAAGGTGCTGTATAAAAAAAAAAAACCTTATTGTTGAATTCATTACTATTTTCATTGACTTCTTTTGGACCTTTTTGGTCTTTGCAAAGCATCCTTTATGTATTATCCCCTAACCAGTGTGTGTACATCATATTGAAATCCAAGCCATGAGGTAGACAAAATGAACAAATGAGATGCAGCAGGGGGCAGCCTTATCCAGCAACAGTGATGGGGACAGGGACAGTCCTGCTGGAGAAATTTGGAGTTTGAGGTTTTGCTCAGGAGCCCGATGTTAGAAGTCCTGGAGGTGGGATTTGAATCTGCAACCCCTTGGTCCAAAGGTACCCCACGCCACCGCAAACCTCTGCCAGTTTCCTACAGAGCCGAACAGAATTACTGTAATTACTGGCTGTAAACCCAAAACCACAAAATGGCCAAACACAGCCTGTCTACAGCTCAAACTGAAACTAAACTAAAAGGTGTGTGTTTTTCCAGGTCGTCTGAGGAAAAGGGTTTTGCTGTGGCAAAAAATCACCACAGAAAAAAAAAAAAACATACATAATGTAGATTTTTCAGGTATGCTCCAGTTAAACTGGACACATTTTTAAATTCAGTTTAATGCAAAGGTTTTTTACATCACACTATCATCTTTCTTCTCCATACCCACGTTGAGAAAATCATTGTTTTCTTCCATCCATCCATCAGCATTTCTGTGCCTCAGTTCTTTCCTATGGAGTAAAGGCAGCAGCAATAACCCCCTTATCAGATTGAAGCCACCCAGGACACGGAGTAGAGCATGAAACAGTGACACATGAACACACTTCTGCCTGTTTGTGCTGCTGAGGAACCATGTCTGCACTTGCCTGATCATCATCCAGGCTAGATCACGTGGGAAAAAAATGCATAACAAGGCTCAGGCACATTTATTCATTCTTGGTGGTCAGACCTACTTCATGCAGAGATCAAGGGTTTTTTGTGTGTGTCTGTTAATTCTAATACTGTGTTGTGACTCACATGCAGGATTTGAACTAGACGACTAAAAGGGACCCCATGGACACCCATTGTCTTAATTGTCCAAGACAGGGGCAACTCCATATTAATGCTTTTGGAACAAGATGTCCAAAAGACTCAAGATGGTCAGGTGTTCATCTGTTATTGGTCTTAAAGTGAATATATATAGGAAAGTCTAAAACTAATACTTCACTGAGAATCGGATTCTTATTGTACCAAAATGAAAACAGATCCTCTCACATATTTATCAGGCTTTCGCTGATGCATATTCAGGGTCTGATCTATTCGTTGTAGCCATGTTCAAAAGCTGGCAGAGAATAGGCCTGCTCAATAAAGCAAAACAGGTGGGAAGAAATTCCGTAATTTATACATGAATCCCATAGATTCTTCTTTGAACAGACATTTTGAATGAAAAACATTTCATTTTCACAAGAGGATCCTTGGGCACCATTGTGATTGTAGAAGTTACAGCATCAAAACTTAAGTGAAAGTGACAACCCTTGTCATTGTGAGGTCACAGCACAGCACACAGTGAACCACAATGAAATCGGACCTCTGCATTTAACCCATGCAAGTGACGGGGGAGCAGTGACGGGGATAGTACCTTGCTCAAAGGTACCTCAGGGTAACCTACTGGTGGGGAACTGAACACACAATCTTCCAATGCAAGGGCAACGTCCTAATCACTAGGCCACCGATGCCCCTGAGTGTTGATGGGTCTCTGTGTTCGGCAGAGAGGTAGACAAGGCAGGTAGAGGTAGAGGTAGGCAAAAGAACCTAGAGTCAGCTGACTCTAACATTAGGGTATGAAACGAAAGGGAAAATATTCTGGAAGATGATCAGGCAAGTACAGACATGGTTCTTCAGCCACTGTCTGGGCAACAAGAATGGACAGGTGTGTTTTTGTGTGTCATAAAAGGCATTTTATATTATGTTCATTCTTACACGTCCTGGAAGCTTCAAGAACCTTGACAATCTGATAAAGGGGTTATCGCCCACCGTTTTTACTCCATAAAGGAGGAATCATGCCACGCAGATGCCAGACAGATTGATGGATGGAAAGAGTGATTTTCACAACGTGGGTCTGGAGTAAAGTCAGTATTTGTCATTGTGAATACACACAACACAGTGAACCACAGCAAAATGCATCCTAAATTTTTAACCCAAACACATCGAAAGTTAAGCAGGGGGTCAAATATCCAGCTGGGAGTAGTGTTTGGGATGGTACTTTGCTCAAGGGTACCTCAGGGTAACCTGGGACTCAAACCCATGACCTTCAGATTATGGGTACCAGTCCCTAAACACAAGGTCACCGCTGGCAAAGGTGAAAAACCTGGTGTAAAATTCCTATTGTTTTTCCAGACAGAAGAAGAAGTGTCAAGTTTTCCCTGCACTGACCGTTTTCAGAAGAAGACCTAGAATAAAATTTAATTACTTTAGTTTTATAGATATAGAGCTGTAGACTGACCATGGCTGGAAATATTTGGGTGTATGAGTGGTGAAAGGAATTTTGTTGGAAACTGTGAGAGGTTGGTAAAGACATTTGTCCACAAAGCAGTGTGGTAGAATTCTCAAACGTAGCTCTCTCCTGTTCATACTCCTCTTCTTGTCCTCCTTTGTACTCCAACAGCATCATAAAGTCTGCAGACGACACAACAAGGTCTTATCAAAATGCAGATGAATGAGCAAACAAGACGGAGGTGGAGCAACTGTCTAGCTGGTGCAGAGCCAGCAACTTATCACTTAATGTTAAGACAACTGCAGAGATGATTGTCCAAAATAAACAACAACAAAGAGGTGACTTCAAGACGATAGGTGCCTAGTTTTGTTGGGGCTCTCTTGTTATAGATCCTAAGTCCTCAGATTACTCTTGACCAATAGTTGGACGGACACAGACACCTGACTCTAGTTAAAAGATGTAGAAATATCAGTTCCTAGATAATTTAACCTGAATGTTAACAGTGGGATATTCAATGTTTAGGTTTGCACTGGGATGAGGACCCAAAAGGTCCATAGAAGGTTTTGTACCATAAGATAAGAAATTATTTATCTTTCTCTTTACTTGTCTTACCTAAAGTTTCAGAGGTTAGTCAAAGCTTAGTTACTATCATCTAGAGCCCAGACTGTGAAAGAATAATGTAATAATTAAGATATTACTAGATTAGATGCGTCAGAAACGCATTAGGACAGTGGATTTTTACAAGTGGTTAAAAATAAAACATTTACAAAAGATTACAGACGGTTAAATTGTAATTTGCAAGCAACAGGGTCCCATGAGCCTGTGTTACAGAGTATCCAACTAAGACAAAGACTCTTATTCTTTTATTCCCTTGGATCGTTTTGGTGTAGAATTTTTCAAAGATGTGGCTTTTTCTCATGAATTTAAGAAAAATGAGAAAGATTTGGTTTCCTGACCAAATCTGGTTGATTGAACTGATGATCATGGAAGTTCTTGTTGTGCATGGTTTTCCTCACATCTGTTTCTACAGATGTTATCACTCTGACCTGAGGTTACCTGAGGTATGAGATACCATGCCAGGCTACAAGCTCTACACCTACTCAGCAGGGGGAAAAAAAGTCTAGAGAATCAAATTGCTTTGCTGATGACCTCACCAGAAATCTCAGTGTCTCCTTATTAACTTTGAATGTGCAACAGGGGCTCTACTTTCTGCAGAATTTGAAGAGGGTCAGTCTGCCTCATCTCATCCTCACAAGCTTCTGCAGAGTCACAGGGATCACAAGAAGCTGCAGTGGACGGTACACATTGCTGAGAAGTTCCTGAACAACTTCAACAAACGCTGCACCAGCTGTTTACTGGTCTCCATTGAGGCAGAAGGTACCGGAGTATAAGAACGAACTACCAGACTTTTCAAAAATTTATATTTTCCAACCTGTTTGCCTTCTACTACCTCTACTTCAACTCCCTCGACTTTCCCAGACCTAAAAGATATTTCTACTCCCCTGCACCAGATCCCTCTTGAATTGAACCTCTATCTCCTACACTTATATATAGTTCTCTCCACCCTATAATGCTCTAGTACTCTCACTTAAGGTTAATCACTTAAGGTCTAAAATATAGACATTTCATATATGTTGGACCTTCAAGTAATAGTCACCCTCTCATAGGAACAGGGAAATGTAGGAAGTATAATCTTTCATCGCAGCTCCATAAAGTTTTTAGAGTGGAGGGTGAAATTGAAGAAATTTCACTTCAGATGCTTTTAAATGCACTAGATTTCAAACCATTTGCTGAAGCAGGTTAGAACACTGAGACATAGGAAGCTATAGAGATGAAATCACCTGTATTTTTGTTCTCAAGAATTGCGTGACAGCAAGGAGGCAATAGCTCCTCTTGTCATCAGGAAGATAAATTCCAAAGATAGACACTCTGACTTCACTTCTGCTGGGACAGCACACCATGCAGCTCCTGATTTTAATGAGTCTCCTGCTCTACAGCTCTGTGCTCTCGACTCAGATGAGTAAGTAAACAATTTTACACCATCACTATACTCAGATCAGTGGCCTGTAACTGTGTACACATGTTCCTCAGACAGAAATCAGGTCTGCTCTATAGACACTAATAGAAAAGTGTTCAAATGGGACTTCTCCACTCAATCCATTTCACCCTATTCCATCACTGACTGCATATTTATGAGTCTGTTAGTTTAAAAAGAACTTGATGGAGATTTCTCTTGATCTTCCTTAAGAAAGCCCCCAAAGATGGCCATTCTTAACACATTCTCTGATGTACTATTTACTGATGTGGAGGTACAGATACTTCTTATCTCATTAGGGGAAAATATATAGGCTCTGAAATGTACTTGGTTTATAAAAGTAAAACGTACAGGAATGTACTGAGAGTGTAAAGTGAGACGTGTCTCCTCTGAAGGACGTTTGAAGCGTCTGTCTGTGCTGAAAGTGAACTGACTCTCACTCCATATTAATAGAATTAAAGACTATTAAAGCCTCTAACTTCAACTCCAATAAAAACAATCTACTGAAAATAATCAACATTAACTTCACCGCTTGGTTTTGCCTTGGTTATGGCATCGCTACCCTGAGTAGGTACAGCTGATGTTGTAAATTATGTTCAGGCTTGTATAAGTGTCCATGAAGATGTGATGATCATGACTGACATCTCCATTTTGATTTGACAGTAGTGCATCAGAGCCCCAAACAGGGGAGCACCGCCTTGCTGTACTGTAAAAACACTGGAAAAGTGGTCTGGAGTAAAGGAGAAAAAAGAGTGACCATCCTCTCAGCTGAAAAAGGAGAAATCACCAAAATATTCAAACGTGATCCAAAGAAAAGATACAGTGTGTTAACTGATCTAACACTTATCATAAAGAACGTCTCTCCCTCTGACTCTGGGACGTACTACTGTAACGATATTGCTGTAAGCAATCTGATTGTCATTCCTGCACCACCAACAGGTGAGTCTCCACACAGTGCTGAAGGACTAAACTGTATCTGGTTCTGCTCTGTCCATTTTTTCCTGTGTGAAGTTGATCTAAAAATCTTTTCTCAAAGAAAAGAACCAGGGAAAGGGTTTTAATTTGGGTGGTGCCAACATTATGGGGTTAGGTAAATGGTTTATTATTATTATTATTATTATTATTATTGTTTGACTGTTAACTTAATTAAGCTCATATGTCTATAAAATAAAACAAATTAACTTTAAAGTAGATAGATAGATAGATAGATAGATAGATAGATAGATAGATAGATAGATAGATAGATAGATAGATAGAGTGGGTGAGTACTGATTGATGGTCATTGGTTGGGTTATCACTTTTTAATGTTGTCCACCAAACATTTTTCCTGTTTAACAGAGAAGAGTCCTTCCACTGCTCCTCCCACTGCTGCTCCCACTGCTCCTCCCACTGCTCCTCCCACTGCTGCTCCCACTGCTCCTCCCACTGCTCCTCCCACGGCTCCATCCACATCTCCTCCCACGGCTCCTCCCACTGCTCCCTCCATAGTTCGTACCACTGGTACCACTCACAGTGGAACAGTGTACAGCAAGCATGAAGCCCAAACAACATCTCAGATCAGTGAGTTTGAACCACTCCAGTGTAAAACAAATGTGTCTGTGTCACACAGTTTAGTTTTCTCACACAAGATCAGCTTCAGCCTGCACTTCAGTTTCCTAGCACTTTTCAGTGGTCAGGAATGAAACTGTGAGACTTCACAGCGCTCTCGGTGCTGCACAGTCCAGTAAATATTCTGTTCTATCAGTGGTGCACCAGCATTTCAGATCTTATCTAGAGAACAGTGTGGCTTCAGGGCATCATCAACTTTCTTCATAATGTAGCTTCCACTACTCAATCCAGTTACCTTATGCTTTAGCTGATCAGCTTTATTCCTCTGTGCATCACCTTTATTCTGGAAAATCAGTACTGGTACACCTCTCCACTTCTCAGGCATCCTTTCACTATTGACTGACAAAGACTGCAAGTCTTTGATTATTATTATTATTATTATTATTATTATTATTATTATTATAAATTTCACCTTGTTGTATGAAAGGTCACACGGATGGTGCTTTCCTACCTGACAATCAAAACTGCACCTTCATTAGTTTAAACTTGAGGTAAATGTCCAACTTGCTACAGGAAAGAGATTTGATCTTACAGCTCAACATCAGTGACTTTCCCACAGTTTCCCAAAGTACTAAGCAAATAAGAGCATTTCTGTTAAAAACACATTACTGATACATTCATCTACTGTCTTCTTCTTCTCATAGAAACCTCAGCAACTACATCCAGAAGCACATCCTCTCCTGCAGGAACAGATGATACAGCTCAAGCTGTCAGCAATGAAAAGACAGCAAAGAAAATCAACCTGAGTAAGCACAGCACTCTATACTAAATATCTAAATATCCTTTTGATTTATCAAAGGAAAGAATCTCACCAACAATTCTGGCACAAAGTGGAAAGTTTTCGACAGTTTATTGTTCTGAAAGATAGACCTTCATGTAAATTAACAATTTCACAAACACTAGACTGTTTTTGGAAAGTGCTTTTGCTTTTGCCAATAAATGGAAACATAAAATTGTGAATTTATTAAGAACAGTTTTGACCACAGTTCAAGCAATCTGCTGATATGAGAAAGTTTCCCATTAGACAGCTATGTATTAACAGTCATACTGTTTATGAAGAAAGATCTGTTTAGAGCAAGCTCCCAAATCACTTGCGAATGGTTCTGTAAAGAACCTTCTGAAAAACTGTTCTATGAAGCACCAGTGTTCCCCAACTGATAGAATTTTTCTCAGGAACCATTTAATGGAACATTTTAAAAGTGTGGGTTTTTGTCCAACTGATATATTTGTTTTTTTTCTTTAACAGATCTGAAGCCTTTCACTTCTTCTCCTGCGAAACCTGACGCTTTACCAGTGGGTGAAGTTCAAACTGCATCAAACAGTGAGCTATAACCCCTCCTATTTAAAGTGAAAAAAGTGATGTAATAGAACACATTCTTTGGTTATTTATTAAGTTAGTTTCAGCCACAGTTGCAGTTGCAATAGTAGTGGTGAAGTGTGGAGTTAAGAGCAAGAACTGGAAAGAAGAAGGGCTGGTGAATGAAAGTAAGTATAAGGTAAGGCAAGGCAGCTAGTTCATCAACAACATGCAGGAGTATGGAAGACTGGGCAGATGGCAGGTCAGCAGTGGTTAAGGCCCAGGGGGCAATAACAGGAGACTCAGGGGCAGGCTTGGAAGCTTCCATGTGCAGGACAGCTGGAGAAGCGGGTGGTAGCTGCCAAGTTCTAGCTGCCTTTTCAAGACACTGGGTGGTGCTATGGATCTGAATGTCTTCTTGACAATGGCCTCTTGGAGGTTGGCAGCTTTGAAGAACTGAGTGCCTATTTGACTGTGGGAAAAAATATTGAAACTCTTGGTAGGTCAGGCAGAGGGCCAAGGAGAATTCCCAGGTTAGGGAGAGAGACTATGGTCAAAGGGTTCGTGTCCTGGAACCAGATATTGGCACCCAAGACCAACCCCTCTGGTCAAATCTCTCAGAAAATCCACAGCAACACAGATTGTTAAAAAGTTCATGCTGAATCTAGACCAGTGAGAGCCTACCTTACTGGCCCCTGTCCAGCACCTAAAGTGGGCATGTGATCACCAGAACTGGACTGGGTAGGCCTGGGCTGGGTAGTGGTGACCAAGAGGTTGCAGGTTCGATCCTACCTCTATCACCACCACCATTGGGTTCAAGAGCAAGGCCCTTAACCTCAAGTTGCTCCAGGAAGACAGTCAGGAAGTGGAAGTTGCTCTGGATAAGAGCATCAGCTAATTGCCTGTGAATGACCATGGAACAATGAGAGAAGGTGACCTGGATTGAAGAATTCATGATTTCACAGAGACAGCTGGATGCATCACATGCTTGAAAAAGAATAGCAGGTTTAGTTCTTAGAAGAAGAAGGAAACAAAGGCAGTGTGGTATTCTGGATAATGTTTAAACCTTTGTAAACCTTTATTTTGATGCAATTTGACAAATAGTTCCAAATAAATGATTACTGCAAACCAAGTTTGCAACTAATGGCTGTGGACCTCCTTCAGCAAGATAATGCTCCCTGCCACACTGTTTTCACAGACTAGAAATGCTTGAGGGTTTTCCTCCAAATGACCAAGAACAGATGCCATGAACATCTAGACATAGAAAATCTGCCCTGCTCAAGTTAATATATGCTGAAAAATTAGGTTCAAGCTGTCTAGAGAGGACTGTAAATTGTTCACCTGTGCACAGCATGATGTCTCTTACTCCCCTTTCTAGATCATGTGTTCTAGGCTGAGAGTTTACCACACTTCTTCTGATTGTAGGACCCATCTTGATTGTTATTGCCGTGCTGCTCACACTTCTCTTAATCATTTTGGCTCTTCTTCTGTGGAAATACTCAAAAGGAAAAGGTGAGTAACCATCTAGCTTCTAATTATTTCATCTGCAATACGTTATTCTCCTCAACACTCATCATCCTGTACTACACTGTCTCACTGTCCTTAGGTACCAAGGCCAGCAAGACAGATCATGCCTCTGATGCTCAAAATAGCTCTACCATTGCTAAACAACCTGGTGAGCATTAACAGAGTAAATTACTTATTCTAGTAGGCCCTGTCTGTCAGATATATGGGGACACCTTTTCACAGGTTTTTAATATAAAGGATATATTTTCCAGGGTTAAAGTAACTTTAAACTGCATGTCATGATCAGTAAAAAAGTTAATTATATTTAATAAAAATAAAATCACAACCAGGTTTTATCTACAATGTTCTTAGTCTTATAGTACTGTTCACATGTTTAAAGACATGTCAGAAAGGTACTTTGTCATTTGTACCACATTTACAAAAAGATGTGATGTAGGTTATGCAATAAGGTTGTATTTTTGTTTGCAGTATCTCCATCTCAGAACAAAACCAGTTCCACCCTGGCTAGTGACCCAGAAACAGACAATACAGGTAAAATAGCACAGACATCTGCATCTGTTTAGTTTCTTTGAGCAACCCTCAACTAAACCCACGGTGGACAATTTGTTACATCACATACCTTTATAGTGTGTTTCTCAGACTGGCCAAACATGCTATAAAATTGCATCCTCATTGCATCAAAAATAATATCTGTATAAGATCCTGGTGGCCTGTTGCTAATGTAAAAAAAAATAACAAAAAGTTTAATTAATGTATAGCACTTCAAAAACCCAAGGACACAATACAGTGTAATGGGAAAAAATAATTCCCTTTTTAAAATCGTGACCAGTTACTTTAAGTTTGAAAGAAATGTAGATATAAATTGTTTCCTTATCAGTGGTTATTTAAGTTGCAGTGAGGTTGTGCATGTGGTATTCTTTTTCTTTTCAAAATTTATTATTATTTAATATTTTAATACCTATGATAACCAGACTGAAAGACTGAAAAGAAAGTTAAAGTGACTATTCTTGTCATTGTGAGTACACAGTCAACCACAACAAAAGTATACCACTGCATTTAACCCATACACGTGCAGCAGGGGCTATTGAAAGCACCCGGGGAGCAGTGATGGGGACGGTACCTCAGGGCAACCTGCAGACACATCAGTGAAGAACAAAAGAAAATTCCTTTATGTTTGAATTTAGAAAAACAATGAAATCCTAACCCTGCCTAGAGTTTGAGACACTGAACTTTACAATATTCTAAGGCACAAATTCAAATCTACATTTAAACTCCCTTTAAAAATTCACAAAATGCAAGAGATCCTTAAAAACTTGAGGTAAACCTTGATGCAATATGCAAATCACAGAAATATGAGATGCAAAAACCATAATGTGGGTCCACACACACTCACTGTAAAATGGCGGCTGCAGTTGTGTTGGGGTGAAAAAATGGCAGACACTTCATTAAATTTGAGCCAAAGCAAAAACTCAGCTTTGTTAGACTGTAAGGATGTGAGAAGAGCAAATTCAGGCAGTTTAGAGTTAAATTAGTGTTCCTCAAAAGACTTCATCAGGGGAACCAAAAGGTTTAATGGGCCACATACCCTGTGCTAAAAGCTAACAGCTAACCTGCTAATCTGAGGAAGGCTATTGTTTTGTATTGTTCAGTAGCTGTAAAAAGTTAAACCTCCCCATTATATGACCTTCTAGACACTAAATACTACTCACTTCAATATGCCTGCTCACTATTCACCCCCTGACTAAAATGGTGAAAGTGAATGAAAAGCAGCTAATCTTCTGAATTTTTCAAAAAATGTTTTCTCTGGCCTACCAAGCAGCTTGCTAGGCAGTGCAGAGCACATGGTCTTCACAATTTGCCCTTTACCACTCATGGCTGGGAGATCATTGCGCCATTGAAACCATCTCTGGAGACTTTGAAGGCAGACAAATGTGAGGTCATGTGATTGGTGACTGGCACACTTACTCACAGCCTGCCAGACCAACTCATTAACCCTGTTTTACGTCTTTTCCCTATTTCTCTTTCTCTCTTCTTCTTGTTTCTCTCACAGACCAAAGTGAGGACGTCTGAGTACACCATCTCAACCCTGGAACACCAACACCTATTCGTTCACACCCTACCATGCAGTTCCTTGCCTCACATCTTTTGCTCATTTTTTTTTTCTTTTCTCACTGTTGTTCCATTCTAACCTCTCTTTTCTTTTGCTTCTATTCTTTTTCAGCTTCAAGCTCTACCTTTTTAGTTACTGCTAATATCAACTTATGTAATAAGAACATTTTAATAATCTCCTGCAATGTTACAGCATTGTGTAATGGGACACAGGTGCCTGAATACTAGACACTGTTTATTTACCCTGTCGTCAGAAAGGAACTGACAATATGGGGTACATACAGTAGGTAACCCTGAACTCACTCCATTCCAGGCTGATTAATAAAGTAAAAGTGAGGAAAGATAAGACCATGGCTTGGTCTTGGGTGAGATGGCAACTGGCTTGTCTCTGTCTCAAACTATCATAGAAAGAGAGAGACATTAGGGAAATTTGACAAGTGAGAGCCTTGGCTACTCCATAAATTGCTGAAGAGGTTTTGATGAACTAAGCTGACATTGCTTGGAGTGCAGAGTGGGATGATGCTTCAGCAGCTTCAGCACATGTCCTAACTTGGGAAGCTCAGTCATGTGTTTTTACAGGCTGGACATGTGTTGTTGCCATCTTTGGTAATAGGATGGTTTTTTTTTTGGGGGGGGGGTAATATTCAGTCAGTCTGTCATTTTCTGCTGCTTGTCCCAAGTGGGGTCGCGGGGGAGTGCTGGAGTACATCCCAGCTCACACAGGGCGAAGTGTCCATCCCAGCTGGAGTCCATCCCAGCTCACACAGGGCGAAGGACACACCCTGGACAGGTGGGCACCTTGCTCAAGGGTACCTCAGGACAACCTATTGGGGAGGGGTTCAAACCCCGATCCTCTGATCATGTGGCCATCACTGCCCCGGGTAATATTCAGTGATTTTGACAGTGATTTTGAAATCTGAGTATTGATTATCAACTCCAGGCTTTGTGATGCCGATCTTCCGCTATGCTTCAGCAAAGATATCAGACATGCCTTTTACTGATTTAGTGTTGTACATAATGTCCATAAAGTGAAAGTGAAGTTAAAGCAACTATATGGAATTGTGAATCATAACACATCACACAGTGAAACACAATGAAATGCAACTTCTGCTTTTAAAATACACAAGTGATACTTTTTCACTTCATCATCACTTTAGAGAAATTAGGCTGAAAAAGAGGATGGTCTGGTAGTTACAGATATATGACCATTAGTTGTCCTTCTATCTTTCCATCAATTGTGTGGAAGTGAAGACACATGTTTCTTACAATGCCTCTTCCTAAACCACAAGTGATTCATGCCTCCCATGTGGTGGCCCCTTCAGTCCACTATGATGATCTATGCAGTAACGGGAACAGTGTTGGTCCTATTTGTGTTTGTTATTTTTGCTTGGCTTCACCTGTGAAGCTCCAGTTTTTGTGATACAAGGTACATTTTTTTGTACATGACTTATATTAAACTACATAGACTCTGATTATCTTTACTGCCTGTCATGAGAAGGGTTAATGGAAGTGCTGGAGCCCATCCCAACACATATAGGGGTTAATGGTGGTCACACTCACCTCACACTCACAGACCAAAGGTCATAGATTTGAATCCCACCTCCAGCACTACCATTATTGGGTTCCTGAGCAAACCCTTTAACTGCAGGTTACTCCAGGGGTAATGTCTCTTTGGATGGTGGGAGGAAGCTGGAGCTCCTGCAGGTATGGGAAAACATGTCCACATGGCCATGGGAGAACATGCGGTGGTGGTGGGTGGTCTAGTGGTAGGATACTTGCCTATGGATCTATGGACCAAACAGTCACAGTTTTGATTGCCACTTCTAGCACTACCACAATTAGGTTCCTGAGCAAGACCCTTAACTCTGAGTTGCTCCAGGAGGACTGTCCCTCTGGGTTAGGGGGAGTATCCAGAGTGACATGTCACTCTGGATAGTCTGCTAAATGCCACAAATGTAAATGTCCACTCCACATAGAATGGACCAGGACTGTCTCATCGAGACAGTAAAGTTAGATACTCAAGTAAAGTTAGATTTACCCACCCAGAAGTCTAACCCAGCCTTACTTAGACTAGGGCTGACTTAATCACTGTGCTGTAATAAATATTTATTTAATTTCAAATTTATTTAAAGGAGTTATAATGGCCTGGTTCATTCGACATGCTGGATTATGAGGAGTGGGAACTGGCTCAGGAGTAGGGAACTTCTTCATGAGTGAAGAAGAGGAAGTGCTTCTTATTCTAACGCAACATGAGTTATTTCTATCTCAACATTGCTGATTTTAAAATCTGTCCCAATCGCATCTCTGTGAGTCTGATTAGTGTGAGTGTGATGGATCGCACTGGGTTCTTCTGTCTCCTGATGTGTGTGATTGTACACATGGCCAGCAGCGGTAGGTGTTTTACACTCTTTTTCACTTTACTGGTAAAAAACCCCCACAAACTTACCTATCTCTCCACAGTTTACTCTGTTGCAAAAGTGTCTGACTAAGTTGGGTGTTCAGAGCTTTTTCATTGCTGGTTCTCAGCTCAGCAGTTTTAATAGGTTTAGTATAAAAATCAGCCCCAGAACCAGGATTTAAAATGATCAATGAGGAAGATTTCTAGTAGTGGCAATTATTATAAGGTGATTTTTCATGTTTCTAAATGTGTTAAAAATATTTTATAATGCCTAATAATGTTTTAATAAGAAAAAAAGAAAGGTTATTTCTTCAATCCATGGTTATAGAGGATGTGGTCTGTGGAGATGGATGATCAAGAAAAATGGCAGAAACCAAAAATTGACAAGAAAGGGAAAAAACTGGAACAAAACCCCAATATATGATTAGGGGATTAGATTCTTGTACTTGACACTTCTCAAAAAGGTCATTCTGGTCTGGATGGTTTGGTCTCAGCTTGACATACAAAAGAGAAACTTTGTTGTCTAAACTACTTCAAGACATGCATAGTGAAGCACTGAACATTTTTATTTGAAAATAACAAAATATAAGTAAAAGGAAAAAAAAATTAACTAACTCGGTTATGTGACCCATGACAAGGAGAAAATAAAAACATCACATAGTTGGAAAATCAAGACAAACAAAGGTACAACGATCTGTTTCCACCACAGAAAATGAGACACAGACACCATCAGCATAACCTTGGGTTCTACTTACAAGAAAAGACATCACAGAGAAGAATCAGTATCATTATAAATCAGAATAAATAAGTATCTCACTCTAAACCCAGCTGTGTTCATTCTTCTTCCTAACAGAGACTCTCCATGTAAGTCAGAAAGAGGGCACCATAGCTGTTCTTAAATGTGGTAAACTAACTAAAGGAACAGTGACCTGGAGCAGAGACATCAACGGAGACAGAGTGGACATCCTGACCAATCATAATGGACAGACCACCAAACACATTGAAGATCCAGACAGACGTTATGGTTCTGGAGCAAATCTAGTGTTGAGCATATTCAGAGTCTCACAGTCCGACTCTGGTAGATACTACTGTAATGGAGCTACAGTGGAGCTCACTGTGACTTCAGGAAAAGAAGGTAAGTGTGAAAGTCCATCAAGTGTCCAAATGCTTCTATATTCAAAATAAAAAAACCTGTTTATCTGCCAGATGTATCTTGGATTTATTTGATAAAAGCCACAATCTTAGATCACAGTCTTCTCTGACAACAAAGAAGCAACTTTCCTTTTCTTGCAGGGTAGTTGGATTGATTCCACATTTTTTTGACAGTAAAAATTATGTTAACATCAAAGTGTGGTAATAAACATAATCAACCATTAATTTATATATATATATTTATTATTATTGTTATTGTTATTATTATTCATACATTCCTCAATAATAGGCTGATTAATGATTTTAAACCAGTATAAAAACTCTTATTCCTCTCTAACATCAGCTCTTCCATCTCCATCTACTGAAGCAGTTTCCACCTTGCCTGAGAGAGAAGGTGTGTTCAGTGGCGTTCACTGTATGTTCATTACTGTGTAATTCTGACTGTAGAGAATGTTTGGTGAGTGTCATTTTCAGACATTTTCAGAAGTCTACTACAGATATGGCCAACTTCATTTCCCAGATGAATAGTCTGGTGGACCCCCCTTTCTTTTAGCACTGTTTTAGGCCAGATCAGCCAAGAAAATTAGAGCAGTGGGTGAAAATGTGACTGGATGGAAGTCATTTAAAAGGTTCACTTTGGTTGTCATGGCTACTGGAATGGGGCAAGTGGAATCTGCTGAGCAGTTGAGTAAAAGATAAAAAAACACCTGTAAAATGTCCACTTTTTAACTAATCCTGAAAAGCTCAAATGCCCCAAAGGAAAAAGTTGAAAAGAAGGTGTCGGCAGGACCTAGAAAGATTAAGAACATGAGAGGAGAAGGAGAGCTCATTGTTGAAAGTGACACCAACATTCCTAGCAGTTCTAGATGGGACAAGAAGTGAACCTCCAAAGGAGATGTGAAGGTCCCGTCACAGTGTTTGATGGCCTTCCAGGTAGAGATGCTGAGTCTTGTTAGGGTTGAGCTTGAGATGGTGAGCTGTCATCCATGCAGAGATGTCAGCCAGGCAGTTAGAGATTCGGGTAGAGACCTGTTGATCGTAGGAGGGAAAAGAGAGGATAAGTTGGGTGTCATCTGCGTAAGAATGATAGGAGAAGCCATGAGAGAGTATGATCTTCCCCAGAGAACCAGTATATAGATAAAATAGAAGGGGACGGAGGACAGATCCTTGGGGAACACCAATTGTCAAATTTCATGGATTGGCCCTGCCATGACACTTGGTACTGTCGATCCTGTAGGTATGGGGAGAACCACTGCCAGGCTGTACCAGCAATCCCCAGGTTGGAGAGAGTGGTCAGGAGGATCTGGTGGTTCATTGTGTCAAAGCCCGCCGAGAGGTCAAGGAGAATCAAGACCAAGGACATGTTATTAGATCTTGCAGCATGGAGTTCATGAGCGACAGCCAGTAGAGCCATTTCAGTTGAGTGCACCATTTTAAATCCAGACGGGTGTGGATCCTGGAGACCGTTTTGAGACAAGAAAACATTGAGTTGATTATATACTGCTCGTTCTAAGATTTTGGAGAGAAAGGGGAGAAGGGATACCGGGTCTATAGTTGTTCAAATCAGTGCAGTTGTAACGATCCGGTGCCTGTAGAGGGCGCCCTGCTCTGATTGTGCACACCTGGGCATTGGGTGCCAGGTGTGGCTCATTGGGGGCTGGCGTTATAAGCCCCAATGAATCAGAGCAGGACGCTGGTCATTATGTGTGCGCACTTTGTGATTGTTATGTTTTACACTTGTTATCTTTAATATGTTTAGTTCTGTGCACTTTATCCGTCATTAAAGTTCAGTACGAAGCTCTCGGCTCTGCGTTGGCGTCCAGCCCTCAACACCACACCGTCACAGCAGTCCATAGATGGTTT
Organism: Hepsetus odoe; assembly: GCA_017165825.1. Classification (NCBI taxonomy): domain Eukaryota; kingdom Metazoa; phylum Chordata; class Actinopteri; order Characiformes; family Hepsetidae; genus Hepsetus; species Hepsetus odoe. The sequence continues at coordinate 27,843,146 of CM029372.1, read as the reverse complement.
CTTCAGGATAGGAGTGACTATGGCTGACTTGAAGGCAGATGGAACGTGGCTGGTCACTAGAGATCCATTGATTATTTGAGATGTATGGAAAAAGATCTGAAGCCATCTCTAGGAGAAGAGATGATAGAATTGGATCAAGGGGCGAGGTGGTGGGGTTGCTGGACATCAAGATCAGCAGTACCTCCTCCATTGAGAGCAGGGCTGGACTGGAGAATTGGCTGTTGAGTGGAAGGATCTTCTGATTGCCTTAGTTTTCTCATCAAAGAATGACGCAAAGTCATCTGGGGAGAGAGTTGAGACAACAGGAGGACGAGGTGGTTTTAGAAGAGATGAGCAAGTGTCAAAAAGTTTAAGAGGATTAGTAGAAGATTCTTCAAACTTGGTTTTGAAGAACGTTGACTTGGCAGATGTTAGATCTGAAGCAAATTTGGAGAGAAGAGAAGGATATGAGATGAGGTTTTTAGAACATTGTGATTTCCTCCAATTCCTTTCAGCTGATCGGGGTTCTCTACGGTTGCACGCAAAACTTGAGACAACCATGGGGCTGGTGGAGAGACACGCCTTGTTCTGTGAATTAAAGGACAGAGTTCGTCAATTGAATGGCTGAGGGAGGAGAGGTGTTCATTAGTATTGAATTCGACAGCAGAAGGAGATGGGGTAGTTGTAGCAGGAGGAGATCAGTGAGAAAGAGTTGTGGAGGAAAGACGAACAGGGAAAACTGACACTTCTCAAACCGGGACTTTCAGTTACATTCTATCTACCCAGTCTAGATCAGGCCACACAGAGAAGAAACAGTATAATAATAAATCAGAATAAATAGTATCTCACTCTAAATCCAGCTGCGTTCACCCTTCTGTCTTCTTCCTAACAGAGACTCTCAATGTGAGTCAGAAAGAGGGTGCCATAGCTGTTCTTAAATGTGGTGAACTAACTAAAGGAACAGTGACCTGGAGCAGAGACATCAACGGAGACAGAGTGGACATCCTGACCAATCATAATGGACAGACCACCAAACACATTGAAGATCCAGACAGACGTTATGGTTCTGGAGCAAATCTAGTGTTGAGCATTTTCAAAGTCTCACAGTCCGACTCTGGTAGATACTACTGCAATGGAACTACAATGGAGCTCACTGTGACTTCAGGAAAAGGTAAGTGTGAATGTTCAAGTGTCCAAATGCTATGTACTAAAAAAAAGACATAAAGACACAATTACATTAATTACAAGTAAAATAGGCCGATCATCTGACAAATGTATCTGAGATTAGTGTTCTTTGACAACTGGCTGCATTTTGCGTGATGGTCTAGAATTTTAGGGACTAGGCCCACGGATCCAAAGTTCATGGGAACCCTAGACCCAGTAGGTTACACTGAGGTAGCCTTGAGCAAGGTAGCATCCCCATCACTGCTCCCTGGCCACTGGTTATGGCTGTCTGCTGCTGGACGGTGTGTGTGGGTTAAATAGAGAGGATGAACTGTGTTGTGGTTCGGAGCGCTTTGCTGTATATTCATGATGACAGTCACTTTCACTTTCATTAAGGTGGAGCCTAATGTCTCCATCTGGTGGCCAGAAATAACAGTGAAACAGAAATAAAAGCCTAACAGTGACCCAGGCTGAAAAACAAGCTCTAAAATATATTTACCAATGTGGAGGCGTTGTAGTGCTAAAACTATAAATATGACCATTATCAGTGAATTAACTTGTTTACCTGTTTTCTTGTTCAACAGCTCTCACTGTTCCTCTTGATGGGTTCTGCCTTTCTCCAGGGAGCTCCAGTGGTGCTGAAAGTTAGATGCAGACAGTGATCCATAGCCAACCTCCTGCCCAGACAGCATCAGCACATCCATTCAAACTGAAGTGTTCCCGCCTGTTTTACATTTGCTTGTAGATTTTATTAATGACAATAAAACTGTGTTGAATTGAATCTTCCATTCTGTTTCAATAAGACTGCTCAATAAAGTTAAAACTGAGTCTGAATATTTTAGATTTTTGATTTTCATACTAAAATAAAAACACATACCGGGGTGTAAATTAACTGTCAGCAGATATTTAACTTTAAAGATTTCTGACCTTGATCCTCAGCCCACCCTTAAACCTGTAAACATTAATAAGAGTTGTGAGGACAGTCTTACCAAATATTATTATTATTATATTATTAATCTGAATATTTCTATTTGGAAGATCTATATATGTTAATGTAATGGTGGCTTTGTAGTTCCTTGTGTTTTGTTTTGGTTATCTTTGTGTTGAAGTCCTACCTGCACCACACCAGTGTTACAATATGTAATGCAGAATAAATCTTCTTCTTCCTTCATCTCCTCCTGTTTAGATGTCACCACAAATCATCCATTCCATTTCTTCCTGTGTTTTGCATCTTATTCTTTCACACCATCCCCCTGCGTGTCCTCTCTCACCACATCCTTGAACATCCTTTGTTCTTCTTCTCCACTTTCCAGGCAGATCCATCCTCAACATTCTTCTTCTGATATACTTCTTTCCCCCCTCTGGACATGTTCAAATCAACACTGTCTCACTTTGTCCCTATCCAGCCTGAGCTGTCCCTGTAATTTACTCATTTCTTATCCTGTCCATCCTCATCCCTCCTGATACAAATCTCAGCATCTTTAACTCTTTTACACCTTCAGCTCCACTGCCTGCTTTTTTCTCAGTACCACCATCTCCAACCCATATAACATAGCAGATATCACTACCATCCTTTAAGGGTTTCCTTTCACTCTTGCTGGTACCTGTCTGCCACAGATCACTCCTCACACTCTTTTCTTCTTCTTTAACAATAACACTGCTCCACCACACTGCTACACTGAAATCTACCTGGGCTGCTTTGTTCTACAACACTGCGTCCCTCTACGGATGAATGTACCGTCTGTCGTGCCGTCTGTTGTTGTCTGTCTTGTCTGCACTTGTTGCCCTGTTTTGTGTATTTGTTGTGTCTTTTCTCTTATGTTGTCTTGTGTCTTGTGTGTAGCACCAGGGTCCTGGAGGAACGTTATTTCGTTTCACTGTGTACTGTGTATATAGCTGAAATGACAATAAAATCCTACTTGACTTGATTTGACTTCTCTACCCATTCCAACCTGCCTGCACTCTTCTTCACCTCTCTTCCACACTCGCCGTTACTGAACTGTTGAACCAAGTATTTAAACTCCTTTACTTTTGTAACCTCTACTTCCTCCATCCTATCCACTCTGCTGTCCTCCCTTTCATTCACACTCATGTAATTTGCATACTGGAGAATAAATATTATAGTAAAATGTTTTTAGTATGAATTAGTTTGTATATGTTCAATATTTGTGAATAACTTGCCACCCATGTCTGTTTTGACTGACATGGAATGATTTAGTGTTTAATTCAAGAGACTGAAGAAACAAATTATGGACTAATTTGGATTAATTTTAATCTCTTTATCATGCATATGGATGTAAACACTTGCATATCCAACTATAACGCTTCCCAAACCTGGAGTGATCTCATTCTTTCTTGTTGAGAATCTGAACTTATTTGTCTCCTGAATTTGTTGATTTTCCTTTTTACATGAGAGGCTGCAGTTTCTCTTTCACTAAATCCAACAAAGGAATTAAATCATAACCCAAAATTATGTTTTAAACCCAAATCTCTAATTAGTGTACACACATACACACCTAGACCACAAATGATTTCATTCTGCTGTAAGTATTCTCTTCTTTAAGGTGTGTCCTTTATTTTCACACAACATGAACTATTTCTGGCTCAACTTTTTTCTGATCTAAAACGTTCCCCATCTCATCTCCGTATCAAAGAGTGTGAGTGTGATGGATTGTGTTGTGTTTCTCCTGCTGTGTGTGACTGAAAAAAACGGCCATTAGTGGTGAGTGTTTCACACTTTTAATGCTTTACTGAAAAAGAACACTTATATATAACCAGGATTTACTCAAAGGTGTTCATCTAAGTTGGGTCTTTATCAAATGTTTCTCAAAGTTAGGTCTCTGTCAAGGGTCCCTCTAAGTTGGGTCTCGAGCAAGTTCAGAGGTTTTCAGTGTTGGTTCTCAGGTCAGCGGTACCCTACCACTAGACCACCACCACCCAATACACCCATACACTCATAGGGCAAGGGGAAGCTATTGAAAGCACCCAGGGAGCAGTGATAGGGATGGTACTTTGCTCAAGGGTACTTCATGGCAATCTACTGGTCTGGGATTCCAACCCCCAAACTTCTGATCCTGGTACCAACTCCAAAGCCACTAGGCCACCGCTTCCCCACAACAGAAACCATTGTGAATCCTGAATAAATGAAGAGAAAGAGAGAAACGTTGGGGAGCTTTGACCAGCGGGAGCCTTGGCTACTCCATGAACTGCTTGAGAGGTTTTGATGGGCTAAGCTGAAATTCTGACAAAGGGTACCTCAGGGCAACCTACTCATCTGAGATTCAAACCTATGACTTTATGATTCAGAAGCCTATTCCTGAAACACTAGACCACCACTGTCTCATGAAGTCATCCTCTACATCCCAGATGTCCAGTCTATGTTTTCAGATGTCCTTTTTTGTTTTCATTATTAGCTTTGAATGAATCTTCTCTGGAGGGTGCAGTTTGGTGGATCATCATGCATCACATTTCAATTTCCAGTTTAGGAACTCCTGTTTTGTGGATCATTTTTGATTATTCCTTCAATTGATAGCAACTTTAGAAAAATTAAGCTGAAAAAGAGGATGTTCTGGTAATTACAGATATTTGACCATTAGTTAGAATATATGCCAGGCAGCGATGGCCTAGTGGTCAGGGAGTTGCCCCTGCATTGGAAGATTGAGAGTTTGATTCCCTCACCAGAAGGTTGCCCTGAGGTACCCTTGAGCAAAATACCATCCCCATCACTGCTCCCCAGGTGCTTTCAATAGCTGCCCACTGCTGCATGGTGTTTGAGGGCATGGGTTAAATGCAGAGGTCCAATTTTGTTGTGGTTCACTGAGTGCTGTGCTGTGACCTCGCAATGACAAGGGTTGTCACTTTCATATACATCTTTTATGATGGCCTTATTTTTAATGGCTGTTATAAGTATGTTTTTGTGTAACTCAAGAGAAGAGGATGTCCTTCTAACTTCCCATCAAGTGTGTGAATGTGAAGACACATGTTTCTAACTATACCCCTTCTTAAACCACAGGTGATCTCATACACCCCATGTGGTGGCCCCTTCAGTCCACTACGATGATCGGAAACAGCAGAAACAGTGCTGGTGCTATTTGTGTTAGTCTATTTTGCTCGGCTTCACCTGTGAAGCTACAGTTTTTGTGATACAAGATATTGTTCTGAAAGTGACTAAACTTTTTTTGTACATGACTCATATTAAACTACACAGACTCTGATTATCTTGTCTTGCCTGCCATGAGTAGGGTTATGGGCAGTGCTGGGGTCCATCCCAAAACACACGGGGGTTGATGATGGTGTGGTGGTAGGATTCTCACCTACAGACAACAAAGTCACAGGTTTGAATCCCACCTTCAGCACTACCACCATTCACTGCTGGCTACTCCAGAGGGACTGTCTCTTTGGACGGTGGGAGGAAAGCAGGAGCTCCTGGAGGCATGGGAGAACATATCCACTCCACATAGAAAGGACCAGGACTGTCCCATATGAGAACTGATCCAAGACCTTTTACATAGTTATTAAAGTAAAGTTAAATTTACCCAACCAGAAGTCTAACCCAGCCTGATATAGACTGGGTCTGACTTTACCACTGTGCTGTAATTGATATTTATTAATTTCAAAGCAAATGTATTCAAAGGAATAATAATGGTGTTTATCAGACTGTCAGACTGGTTTAACTTTAGGATTTAAACTTTAGGTTGGGTTAAACAACAGTGGATGAACTGTTTGTGCTTAGAAAGCTACACCCACACATCCTTTTGTTTGAAACCATGTGAAGCCACCATGAGTGAAGACGAGGAAGTGCTCTTTATTCTCACACAACACGAGCTGTTTCTGTCTCAACACTGATGATTTTGAAATCTGTCCCCGTCTCATCTCTGTCTCACAGTGTGAGTGTGATGGATCGTGTTGGGTTCTTCTGTCTCCTAATGTGTGTGATTGTACACACGGCCAGCAGCGGTAAGTGTTTTACACTCTTCTCACACTTTTCTGGGAAAAAAAACACACTCTTTCATATCTCAGCAGGGTTTAATCTGTTTAAAAGTCTTGGATTAAGTTGGGTGTCCAGAGTTTTTTCATTGTTGGTTCTCAGCTCAGCAGTTTTAGTATAAAAATCAGCCCCAGAACCAGAAAAAAAAAACAGTCATTTATGAAGATTTCTAGTATTGTCAGTTCTTACAGGGTGATTTTTATAAACATGATTGTGAATTGGTAAAAATATTTTATAAGACGTAATAATGTTTTAATAAGGACAAAAGTAAAGTTATTTTTTGTTCCATGGTTATAGAGGTTGTTGTCTGTGAAGGTGGATGATCAAGAAAAATGGCAGAAACCAAAAATGGACAAAAAAAAAGAAATAAGAAGAATTGTACCTCCTGGAACTAAACCCAACATATGATTAGATGAAAGCTAAAATTATATCGATTTTTGTACTTGACATTCAAAAAGGGACATTCAGTTACTTTCAGATTAGTGTGTGTATTCTGAATGAATATTGGGAGATAATGCTGACACAGCAAATAAAGATATAAATAAAGATTCAGGGGATTATTGCTAAGACCAGACCGCACTGAACAGTCAAGCACTGAACTTTATTTAGTGAAACATCTAAGGTGTATATATATATAGGGAGAAAAGTAAAATATTAAATAAAAATCCTTTAGATATAACCTTCTAGGTTTCCCTCAAACGCTAACAAAATAAAATTTAAAAAAAGTAACTAACTCGGTTACTTTAGCCATGACAAGGAGAAAAAAACATCCCATAGTTGGAAAGTCTTAGATACAGTGAGGCAAACAAAAGTATAAAGATCTGTTTCCACCACAGAAAATGAGACACAGACACCATCAGCTGAACTCTGGGTCCAACTTACAAAAATGGACATCACAGAGAAGAATGAAGAATAAATCAGTATCTCACTCTAAACCCAGCTGTGTTCACCCCTCTGTCTTCTTCCTAACAGAAACTCTCCGTGTGAGTTATAAAGAGGGCAACATAGCTGCTCTTAAATGTGGTGAACTAACTAAAGGAACAGCGACCTGGAGCAGAGATGTCAACGGAGACAGAGTGGACATCCTGACCAATCATAATGGACAGACCACCAAACACATTGAAGATCCAGACAGATATTACGATTCAGGATCGAATCTAGCGTTGACCATATTTAGAGTCTCACACTCAGACTCTGGTAGATACTACTGCAATGGAACTCAAGTGGAGCTCACTGTGAGATCAGGAGAAGGTAAGTGTGAATGTTCATCAAGTGTCCAAATGCTACATTATTCAAAATAAAGACATTTGCATTAAATGCAAGTAAAACAAGACGTTTCTCTCCAAATGTATCTTGTTTTGTTGTGAGCCAACACACCTGAAAGCACTCCTGCCTTAATTATCACCAAAGCGGAACCATTGCTGAAGCATACAGTGAAGACATCAACATAACAATTATCCATCCTACACTTGTAGGTAGATCAGTAGGTTACACTGAGGTAGCCTTGAGCAAGGTAGCATCCCCATCACTGCTCCCTGGCTACTGGTTATGACTGTCCGCTGCTGGACGGTGTGTGTGGGTTAAATATAGAGGATGAACTGTGTTGTGGTTCAGAGCACCTTGCTCTAGATTCACATTGGCAGTCACTTTCATTTTCATTAACGTGGAGCCTAATGTCTCCATCTGGTGGCCAGAGATGCCCTAACAGTGACCCAGGCTGAAAAACAAGCTCTAAAATATATTTACCAATGTGGAGGCGTTGTAGTGCTAAAACTATAAATATGACCATTATCAGTGAATTAACTTGTTTACCTGTTTTCTTGTTCAACAGCTCTCACTGTTCCTCTTGATGGGTTCTGCGTTTCTCCAGGGAGCTCCAGTGGTGCTGAAAGTTAGATGCAGACAGTGATCCATAGCCAACCTCCTGCCCAGCCAGCATCAGCACATCCATTCAAACTGAAATCTTTCTGCCCGTTTTTAATTTGTGTGTAGATTGTTTTAATGACAATAAAACTGTTGAATTGAATCTTCGATTGTTTTAATTACGCTGTGTAATAAAGTTGACACTGAATATTTCAATTCTTGAGTATGTTGGCAGCTATCAAACATGCTGGAACTGTTAGCAGATATTTAATTTAAAAGATTTCTCACCTTGATCCTCAGCCCACCCTTAAGCCTGTAAACATTAATAAGAAATTTGATGAGAATAAGTCTCTGAATGTATAAGAATAAGAATAATCTGAATGTATATTTCCATTTGGAAGATCTATATATGTAAAGGAGAATAAACCTTTATTTTTTCATCTCCTTGTCTCTTCTGGACATGTCCAAACCAACACAGTCTCACTTGTCTTACTTTGTCTCTGTCCAACCTCAGCTGTCCCTGTAATGTGCTCATATCTTATCGTTACGTTTTAGTACCCAGAACCAGAATCTCGCCATCATGTGTTTCCAGAACACACTGATTTCTACCTCAGCCTTTAGTTACTAGGGATTTAGACTGAAGTTTCCTAAAATACTCAAGCTTACACAACTGACACAATAAAGCCATCAATGTCTCACAGAACCAGAATATATTTCTCTCCTTCATTAAGTCCTCCACCATGTTAATGTCAATTTATGTTGCAGTTATCAGTTATATGATGTCATATATCAATGTTGCCATGTTGCAAGGTGGTGCATAAGCTTACTCATGATGCATCATGCAGAGGCAGTGGTGGCCTAGTGGTTGGGAAGTTTGCCCCAATATCAGGCGGTTGTTTTTGGTTGAGTTTAAATCCCAAACCAGTAGGTTGCCCCGCTTGAGCAAGGTGCCATCACTGTCACTGCTCCTTTAAATAGCTGCCCCCTGCTGCATGATGGGTGTGTATGGATAAAACACAGAGGTCTAATTTTGTTTTGGTTCACTGTGTGCTGTGCCATGTTTCACAATGATATAAATAGTCACTTTCAATAGGAACCATTAGACCATTGATTCCCATTGAAAATTTTCTAAAGTTGAACAACAAACTGGAATGAATCAGTATCTCACTCTAAACCCAGCTGTGTTCACCCAGACTGGTCTGTTCTATGTTCATACATCGGCTTGGTTTGCTTCTTGGTTAATTTGTTACAGCAGAACAACATTTCACGATAAACAGTTTCCTTTAAAATACTAAACTATTTTTGATGCACTTTGTTTAATACACTTTAATGTGGGTCACCTCTGTCCATCCATCCATCTATCCATTATCTGAGAAGCTTATACTAACCAGGGCTCACAATTGGAGAAAATCCCTCAGTGATTATAAGAATTCTTGCTGGCACCGTATGGGATTCCTGATGGTAGAAGGACAATAGAAGGATGGTGGGACAGCATTGTCAGCATTGAGAAGAATGAGAAGAGCCCTCATGCATGAATATGTTTCTAAAATCTTGTTTTGACACAAAATGCCTAGCTCTTCTTCTGAGATGCCAGAACTCTGATTGGCTTTAATCATTACTGAAAGAAAGCTACTAATACAAAAACATTTATAGCATTTAGCAGATGCTTTGATCCAGGGTGACTTTCACTTCATAATTAGAGGAAGCAACTTGGGCTTCAGGGTCTTGCTCAGGGACCTAAAGGTAGGATAAGAGCATGTGACCTTTTGGTCCATAGATAAGCATCCAGCCACTAAACCACCATCAGAACATTCAGGATTATAGGATTATCTTATCTTTTACACACGTTATTTTCAGTATATTTAGTTTGAGTTCTGTGCATGTTATTAAATTTAAGTTGGTAATTTCAGTACGACATTCTCAACTCTGCATTGATGTCCAGCCCACGAAACACCATTGTTACAGAAATGACCAGCCACCACAAATGGACGTCAGAGCTCTGTTGGGATGTCTGTGAAGAAGCACCGGACCTTCCAGGAGGCTGGGATTGCCTAGGGCATTTTATCACATCCTCTCCCCTTGCAGAACCGGCAAAGATGAACCACAACAAAATTGGACCTCTGCATTTAACCCACATCGTGCAGCAGTGGGCAGCTATTGAAAGCGCCCGGGGAGCAGTGACGGGACGGTACTTTGCTCAAGGGTACCTCAGGGCAACCTATTTGTGAGGGAATCAAACCCACAATCTTCCGATGCAGGGCAACTCCCTAATGACTAGGCAACTGCTGCCTTTGGGGGGTGGGAGGGGTGTTCTGTGATGGTAGAGGGTGCCCTGCTCTAATTGTGCACATTGATGCATTGGGCACTGGTCATTATGTGTGCTCACCTCTGTGTTTATGTATGTTGTCCTTTACATGTTATTTTCAGTATGTTTAGCTTATGAGTTCTGTGCATATTATTTCTGGTATTAAATTTCAGTACGAAGCACTCAGCTCTGCATTGATGTCCAGCCCACAACATCCCATGGTTACAGACCAGTAACATTTCCTTGTGTGAAAGGTTTCTCAGTGATGATACAGATGAAACAAACCCTCAAAACTTCTAGCCTGTAAAACAGAGATTTATTTATCTGTTCTTTTGTTTTCCTGAGAAGGTGGGGAGGGATTAACTGACCTCAACTGACCTCCCTTCATGAAATGCAGTTCCATGCATGTGCTTTCTGGTGCTCAATCATGAAAATGTCAATAGATATTTCTCTTTTTTTAATGCAAGGTATTTAATTGTGTTCTGTTGAATTCTGTGTTTCAAAATGAGAATTATTCACTTTCACTTAATTTCAGATAAATAACCAAGCCAGTAGGGATGCACAAACCAGGGTATTTCTTCGTGCTGGTCCCAAGCCTGGGTAAATGGGGAGGGTTTCTTCAGGAAGGGCATCCGGTGTAAAACTTTGCCAAATCAATATGCAGATAATGATACAGAATTCCATACCGGATTGGTCGAGACCCGGGTTAACAACTACCGCCACCAGTGCTGTTAGTCTACAGGGTGCTGGTGGAAATTGGACTACTGTTGGCCAAAGGAGAAGAAGAAGAAGAAGAAGAGGAGGAGGAAGGCATGTCCAGATGGAGAAGGAGAGAAAGAAGGGGAGTGGAAGTGAGGGTAGGGACTTTGAATGTTGGCAGCATGACTGGTGAAGGTAGAAAATTAGCTGATATGATGGAGAGAAGGAAGGTTGACATTTTGTGTGTGCAAGAGACTAGATGGAAGGGTAGTAAGGCCAGGTGTATTGGAGGAGGGTTTAGTGGAGATGGCAGTTGAGTTTCTGACCAGATTGTTTAACACAATCTTGGAAAGGGAGAAGATGCCTGAGGAGTGGAGACGAAGTGTACTGGTACCGATCTTCAAGAATAAGGGTGATGCACAGAGCTGTAGTAACTATAGAGGGATCAAGTTGATCAGCCACACCATGACGTTATGGGAAAGAGTAGTGGAAGCGAGGTTAAAAAAAGAGGTGAGGATCAGCGAACAGCAGTATGGTTTTATGCCGAGAAAGAGCACTACAGATGCAATGTTTGCTCTGAGGGTGTTGATGGAGAAGTACAGAGAAGGTCAGAAGGAGCTGCATTGTGCCTTTGTGGACTTGCAGAAAGCATATGACAGGGTGCCTAGAGAGGAGTTATGGTTTTGTATGAGGAAGTCTGGTGTTACAGAGAAGTATGTGAGAGCAGTTCAGGATATGTATGGTGGCAGTGTAACAGTGGTGAGATCTGCAGTGGGAGTGACGGATGCAATTAAGGTAGAGGTTGGATTACATCAAGGATCAGCACTGAGCCCATTCTTGTTTGCAATAGTAATGGACAGGTTGACGGATGAGGTTAGACAGGAGTCTCCGTGGACGATGATATTTGCTAATGATATTGTGATCTGTAGTGAGCAGCTTGAGGAGAACCTGGAGAGATGGAGATATGTTCTGGAGAGGAATGAAAGTGGAAAGATATTAGAGGGACAGCTCAGGTTAGATTTCTTGTAGACAAAGTTAGAAAAGCAAGGTTGCGTTGGTTTTGACATGTCCAGAGGCAGGATGAGGATTATATTGGAAGGAGGATGATGAAGATGGAGCTGTCAGGAAAGAGGAAAAGAGGAAGACCAAAGAGGAGGTTTATGGACGCAGAGGACATGCAGGTGGTCGGTTTGAAGCAGGAAGATGCAGAGGACTGGAAGAACTGATGACAGTTGATCCGCTGTGGCGACCCATAAACAGGAGCAGCCGAAATAAAAAGAAGGCTTAATTTCAGATAATTATACTGGACTCTGGTCAGTTTCAGACTTTTTTTAAACCCAAACGTTTCCGGCATTAGATTGAATTGGACTCTTATGCTGAGAAACCTACTCTCACTCAAATTCATCAGCCTCTTGTATGAAACGTCTGAAAGCCACTGTGAGTGAAGAAGAGGAAGTACTCTTTATTCTTACAGGACATGAGGTATTTCTTTCTGCTGATTGTGAAATCAGTCCCCATCTCTTCTCTGTCTCACACAGTGTGAGTGTGATGGATTGTGTTGGGTTCCTTTGTCTCCTGCTGTGTGTTGCTAAACACATGGCCAGCAGTGGTGAGTGTTTTACACTCTTCTCATACTTTTCTGGAATAGATCGCACTCTACCGTATCTCACCAGAGTTTATTCTGTTAAAACAATGCCTCGTACCAAATTGGGTGTCCAGCATCATTTCAAGTTTTTCACTTTTGCTGAGCTTAACACTTTTTAAAACACTTTTTTAGGGTAAACAGTTTTTTGGGGGATTTACATGTTTTTGGTTGTATCTTGGTTTGGTGCAATTTATTTTCCTTAATAAAAAGTTTTTAAAAATTTTCTAAACAACATTAAACTTTGTGGAAAAACCTTGTAGAACATTTTCCAGTCTGTGGGCTAAAATGCAGAACTTTGTACAGTTCTATGTGCAGTCATAGACACTCAGCCAGATTTCAGTTTGCTGCTTGGCCAGATTATGATGATTTCTAATAGTGTCTATTTGTGTTATTAAAATACTCTGAACATCATATGATGTGGATAAGCGATCGTTACTAAACATGGATCAAAAAGCAAATGATAGCTGGGCCATATAAGGAGTTGATTTTGAGTTGATGTGAGTCTAAGGACATACTGTAGGTAGGACCATAACTTTAGTTTGGTGTCGATACAACATATGGTTTGTGCTGTTGAACGCACTGGAGTTGGCCAATAGAACCAAACCACCATGTTTTGCATAATCCAGTGCTGACTGTCCACAAAGTCACTCAGAGTGGACAGACAGGCAGGAAGGATTAAAATGCAGATTGCATTGTTTTCAAAATGTTGAAGAAAAACAAGTTTCAATGATCCATAACAAGACACACAAAAACAAACAGAAGACGACATGAAAACCTAACGGGGAGTTCATGGACACCAGTGTACAACAGGAATAAAGCTCCCTCTAAATAAGGCCAGTGGTGGTCTACTGGTGAGGGAGTTAGGACCAGAGGGTTGTAGTTCAAATCCCAGGCCAGCAGGTTTTCCTGAGGTACCTTTGAGCATCATTGACCCCATCCCTGCTCTCCGGATGCTTTAAATAACTGCCCCCTGTTATGTGTGTACAAGTTTTAGCACTTTAAATCTTCTTTCTTCTTCTTTGTCTTTCGGCTGCTCCCGTTTAGGGGTCGCCACAGCGGATCAACTGTCTGCATTTCTTCCTGTCTTTTGCATCTTCCTGCTTCAAACCGACCACCTGCATGTCCTCTCTCACCACATCCATAAACCTCCTTTTTGGTCTTCCTCTTCTCTTTCCTGGCAGCTCCATCTTCAACATCCTCCTTCCAATATAATCCTCGTCTCTCCTCTGGACATGTCCAAACCAACGCAGCCTTGCTTCTCTAACTTTGTCTCCAAGACGTCTAACCTGAGCTGTCCCTCTAATATACTCATTTCTAATCCTGTCCATCCTCGTCACACCCAGCGAAAATCTCAGCATCTTTAACTCTGACACCTCCAGCTCCGCCTCCTGCCTTTTCGTCAGTGCCACCGTCTCCAACCCATACAACATAGCTGGTCTCACTACTGTCCTGTAAACCTTCCCTTTTACTCTAGCTGGTACGCGTCTGTCACAAATCACTCCAGCCACTCTTCTCCACCCATTCCAACCAGCCTGCACTCTCTTCTTCACCTCTCTTCCACACTCGCCGTTACACTGAACTGTTGATCTCAAGTATTTAAACTCCTCCACCTTTGTTACATCCACTCCCTGCATCCTAACCACGCCACTTTCCACTTTATTCTGTCTTTGCCCTACTCACTTTCATTCCTCTCCTCTCCAGAGCATATCTCCATCTCTCCAGGTTCTCCTCAAGCTGCTCCCTACTCTCACAGCAGATCACAACATCATCAGCAAACATCATCGTCCACGGAGACTCCTGTCTAACCTCGTCCGTCAGCCTGTCCATTACTATTCCAAACAAGAATGGGCTCATTGCTGATCATTGATGTAATCCAACCTCTACCTTAAATGCATCCGTCACTCCCACTGCAGATCTCACCACTGTTACAATGCCATCATACATATCCTGAACTACTCTCACATACTTCTCTGTAACACCAGACTTCCTCATACAAAACCACCACTCCTCTCTATGCACCCTGTCAAATGCTTTCTCCAGGTCCACAAAGGCACAATGCAGCTCCTTCTGACCTTCTCTGTACTTCTCCATCAACACCCTCAGAGCAAACATTGCATCTGTAGTGCTCTTTCTCGGCATAAAACCATACTGCTGTTCACTCATCCTCACCTCTTTTCTTAACCTAGCTTCCACTACTCTTTCCCATAACTTCATGGTGTGGCTGATCAACTTTATCCCTCTATAGTTACTACAGCTCTGTGCATCACCCTTATTCTTGAAAATCGGTACCAGTACACTTCGTCTCCACTCCTCAGGCATCTTCTCACTTGCCAAGATTGTGTTAAACAATCTGGTCAGAAACTCAACTGCCATCTCCCCTAAACATCTCCATTCTTCCACTGGTATGTTATCCGGTCCAACAGCCTTTCCATTCTTCATCCTTTTCATCGCTGCCATTACTTCCATCTTGTTTATTTGCTGTACTTCCTGGTTTACTCTTCTCACATCATCCAGTCTTCTCTCTCTCTCATTTTCTTCATTCATCAGTTCCTCAAAGTATTCCTTCCATCTGCTCAACACGCTCTGTTCACCTGTGAGTACGTTACCATTTCTATTTTTAATCGCCCTGACCTGTAGCACATCTTTCCCAGATCTGTCTCTCTGTCTAGCCAATCGGTAAAGGTCCTTTACTCCCTCTTTACTGTCCAACTTCTCATACAATTCACCAAACACCTTACCTTTGGCCTTCACCACTGCTTTCTTCACCCTGCGGTTCATCTGCTTGTACACCTGTCTACTTTCTTCATCTCTCTGACTGTCCCATGTCTTCTTTGCCTCCCTCTTCTTTTGAATACACTCCTGGACTTCTTGGTTCCACCACCAGGTTTCCTTATCCTCTTTCTTCCTTCCAGATGTCACACCACGTACATTTCTAGCCGTCTGCCTTATCACTTCTGCAGTAGTTTCCCAGCAATCCGGTAGCTCTTCAACACCTCCCAGTGCCCGTGTTAACTCCTGCCTGAATTCCACCTTACAGTCCTCCTCCTTCAGCTTCCACCACTTGATCCTTGACTCTGCCCTCACTTTCCTCCTCTTCTTGACCTCCAAGGTGTGACACCGCACATAATGCTGCCATAGCCGATGGCCATAAGGGAGGNTGCCATCCACCATCTCCGGAATCATCCTTAGACTGGACAATACGGTCGGACTAATTACATGTACTTCCATTGTTTGTTTGCTTGTTTGTTTGTTGTATTCAATGTTGTTTGGGGAGCACTGTTACATATTAAATCACTGAATGTTTTTGTCCCGAGTATTGTGGTGGTCTACGGTGTCTGTTCGATTTAAGTCGGAAGAAGAATCGTTCAGTGATCGCCGCAACCGCTACAAAGGTCATCCTACAGACCACCATCCTATGCTGTTTAGCTACACTGACCCTCAAACTGACCGTCCTGCAAAGAATATAATCCACCTGTGAGCATCTTCCTCCACTCTTATATGTCACCCTGTGCTCCTCCCTCTTCTTAAAATAAGTATTAACTACAGCCATTTCCATCCTTTTTGCAAAATCTACAACCATCTGACCTTCAGCATTCCTCTCCTTGACACCATGCCAACCCATCACCTCCTCATCACCTCTGTTCCCTTCACCAACATGACCATTAAAATCTGCACCAATCATCACTCTCTCTCCCCTGGGTACACTCTCTATCACTTCATCTAACTCACTCCAGAATTTTTCCTTCTCTTTCATCTCACAACCAACTTGTGGAGCATAAGCACTAACAACATTCATTATCACACCTTCAACTTCCAGCTTCAAACTCATCACCCTCCCTGACACCCTCTTCACTTCCAAAACACTCTCCACATACTCTTCCTTCAGGATAACACCTACTCCATTCCTCCTTCTATCCACACCATGGTAGAACAGGTTAAACCACCCTCCAATACACCTTGCCTTACTACCCTTCCATCTAGTCTCTTACACACACAAAATGTCAACCTTCCTTCTCTCCATTATATCAGCTCATTCTCTACCTTTACCAGTCATGCTGCCAACATTCAAAATCCCTACCCTCACTTCCACTCTCCTCTCCTTCTTTCTCTCCTTCTCCCTCTGGACATGCCTTCCTCCCCTTCTTCTTCTTTGGCCAACAGTAGTCCAATTTCCACCAGCACCCTGTAGGCTAACAGCACTGATGGCAGTCATTGTTAACCCGGGCCTCGACCGATCCGGTATGGAATTCTGTATCGTTGTCCGCATATTGATTTGGCAAAGTTTTACACCGGATGCCCTTCCTGACGTAACCCTCCCCATTTACCCAGGCTTGGGACCGGCGCGAAGAAATACACTGGCTTGTGCATCCCTAGTGGCTGGGTTTTTCACTTCACTTTAAATATTTATTATAATTATCACTGCAGTGATTGTTCACTTATAATAACAGAAAAGAACATTTTTCATTCACATCTGATATAAAGTCAGAAATTATTGGCCACTTAGAGGGAGTTGTAAGTTTGAGTTAAGTCTTCATTTTCTGGGATAGAGCTGAGTCTAAGTTAAATCTTGAATCTTCTGGGTTATTCCTCTTTATGTTCTTCAGAAAATTCCACCATTCCTGATCCGTCAAATTTCACAGCCTCCAATATACAAGGTGAGCTCAGTGGATAATGACAACCATTATTATAATTATTATTATACATTCATTTTATATATACATTATATACATTCACATTATACAGTTTCAAATTCTTATTTTTTCATTTTATGCTGTAGATACTAATTATGCTATTTGCTGTGTAACCATTTCTAAAATTATTCCTCTTTATTCCACAGGAAATTCAACCCCATCTGCTCATCCATCTACTGTCGCAGCCTCCAACATAACTGTGGAACATGGTGAGCTGAGTGGATAATGACAACCATTTTTATAATTACTATTTTTATTCTACATTCATAAATTAGTTTAAAAATCTTATTTTTAAATGTTTTTATAGATATTAATCATGCTAACTGCTGTTCAACCATTTCTAAAACTATTCCTCTTTTTTAATACCACAGGAAATTCAACCCCATCTGCTCATCCATCTACTATCACAGCCTCCAACATACTTGCAGGACAAAGTGAGCTGAGTGGATAATGACAACCGTTATTATAATTATTATTATACATTAATTAATAAGTTTCAAAATCTTTTTTTTTCATTTTATGCTGTAGATACTATTAATGCTAATTGCTGTGTAACCATTTCTAAAATTATTCCTTTTTATTCATTCCACAGGAAATTCAACTCCATCTGCTCATCCCTCTACTATCGCAGCCTCCAACATAACTGCAGGACAAAGTGAGCTCAGTTGAATTTATTTGAATTTATTCATTTTCACAATTCTGACATTGTATTTTCCAAGTTTTCATTATGATAAACGTATTACAGAGTGAAAGATTTCTTATTGTAACCAAAACATCATTTTAAATGGTACATTACTTAATATAATTTATTCTTTTCTAGTTGTTCTGAGCTGTGAGTCTGAGGACAGACTTCAGTCTTTGGGCTGCAAATCAGTCTTAAATCTGAGTCAGGTTTTGTGTCTCTGAGGTACACTAGGATCTCTTCATTCTTTGTTAGTTTGAAGCAGCTTTTTCGTCTTTAAGAACACAGTCTTAGTTGAGCTTCTGGTGCGCGTTTCAAGGTCAATTCTATCAAGAG
Organism: Hepsetus odoe; assembly: GCA_017165825.1. Lineage (NCBI taxonomy): Eukaryota > Metazoa > Chordata > Actinopteri > Characiformes > Hepsetidae > Hepsetus > Hepsetus odoe. The sequence goes on along the minus strand of CM029372.1, from coordinate 27,824,795 downwards.
ATCTGAGTCTCTGTGGCACGAGTCGAGTCTCTGAGATGAGATCTTGAGTGTCGGGTACAGTTAGGTCTCCAGTCTCTGAGTCAAGTAGGAAGGTGAGTTGAGACTGAATCAAGCTGGTGGACTCGGATTCTCTTTGACCTGAGACAAATCTCTCTGGCGCCCCAACCTTGAGGCTCTGAGGTTTGGGTTTGAGTCAAGTCTTGAGTCTCTGAGCTATGAATCTGGCTTGAACCTTGAGACTTTGTGGTGTGGGTGTGTGAGTCAAGATGGTGAGAATCATTTCTGGGACTATCATTTTCTGGGATTATTATCAAGGCACTGGAATTCTAATTGGGTTAGAAGTCTTTGAGTCCTTTGAGTTCTTTTGTATTATATTAGGACCTGAACTAAAGGTTTTCTCACTCAAAACCTTTAAAACCTTTGATCATATAGTGGCACCTGGTGGACAAAAGGCAAGTGGCAGCTATAGGTCTACTGTCCTGATAGGTGCTGAAGCAGGATTTCAGAATAAAGTCTCCAGATCTGTCTCTTCTGTTTTTTGGAAAACATGTCACTTGTTTGCAGGGTAATGATGGCTGTTTAAAGGTGAATTATGTTATTAGTTTTAGTATTAAACATCCAAACTTAGCAGACATGTACATTATTCAGATTTAAACAAGTTTAGTTCCTGATCTGTCCTTTAACATTTACATTTATGGCATTTAGCAGACGCTCTTATCCTGAGCGACTTCCATGTCCTAATTACAGGGACAGTCCCCCTGAAGCAATTAGGGGTTAAGGGTTAGGGTTATAGTCTCCACTATAACCCTGTGGTGATAGTGCTAGCGGTGGGATTCAAGCCTGCAACCTCTTGATCCATAGGTCTGTTGGCTAGTACCCTACCACAAGACCACCATCACCACCTTTTAATTACTACATCCAAAGATTTACACAGGATGTATGCATGTTGCCATAGAAACACTTCTGCATGAGTGTGGCATCATGTCAGCTTGAAGTGCTTGGGAATAGTGCAGTGCTAAAGCTTCAGATGTCACTGATCATACTTTTTGGGAAATGAAAAAGTATTGCTGCAGAAAAAGCATTTCTGTGTGTCAGGATGAAAGTTAGCATCCATAATTTAAAGGAAACCAGCAATGAAATGGCTCTTGGTGTAAAACGTGATTGGAAACAAAATTTAAATCTCATTCTGGTCCACAGGGGGACATATTTTTTTGCACATTTTTTTTTTTCTTTCATGGAATAGAGTCAGAAAGAGACCAATATATTTAACTGAATAGTACCTTTTTTATGTTCTAGGCTCAAGTGAAACGGAAGCTATAAAATCCACTACAACGCCTGTCAATGAAACAACAAGAAAAGAATCAAATGAAGCTACAAATTCTACTATAACACCTATAATGAACGGAACAAGAACAACAGAAACTGCCAGCTCTACAACACCTCCTTCTAACAGGAAAAGTACAGCTGCAAATTGTACAGACTCTCATCACTTCTAACTCATCTTTGTTATTATCTAATGATCTTCACTAAGTTACATGTTCTGACACTTTTATCCTGAGTTTTATCCTGAGATAAATAGCTGAGCTTTTATAGCTTAAATGGCTCTATTTTCTCTGGGGTTTTTTTCTCTTCTGTGTAGTGAAGCTTCATTAAATGGAAAGGAAATGGTGGCTCAGATCAAACATCTTCACAGGCCCAAGACAGGACTTTTATTATGTTGCTGAAATTGGAGTCATTTTGAAAGCATCTTCAGCCATGTGTCAGGATGTAATTGTCTCTGCTCTTTTCCAGCTCTGTTGCGAGTCATCGTCATAGCGTTAGGAAGTTCTCTGGGATTTGTTCTACTGTTCCTGTTGTCTTGGAGCTTCTGTAAAAAAGGTGAGGGCAATTCCAGATGATGGCATGTCCTGTCATTTCAGAAGATTTCCTGGAATATCAGCATCTGTCTTAGTCTTGGTAGTATTAGTGTTAAAATTAAATCAAGGGAAGATTTATAAATCTACTAATAACCGGCCACAAACCTGCCACTAGAGTTTCAGAGTGATGCACAGTTTTACTTTTGCAGTTGTTGAGTGTTTACCCTCTCTAATCTTAAAAGTGACCAGATTTAGAAAACTCTGTCCTTTAGTTTTGTCTCAAATAACTCTTTAGGCACTTTTACTTTTTCTGTTTCAACAGTGTGCGGCATTAAACGAAATGAAGATCATGCATATGTAAATGTCATAGACATCCGGCCAGTCCCAAAAGCTGGTAGGTTCCATATTTAATGACCATTTTCATATTTTATTGTTTATCTAACTAAACACTTTAACTATCCTGGCAACATGGCACGTAAATACTTGATACAATAAATAAATAAGTTAATTAATACATAACTGAAATGTACTAACCCAGCCTCTAGGGACGAAGTCAGTCAGTTCTCCAGGAAGTGGAGGAGAGTGGAATTGAGGGTAGGGCCTTTAAATGTTTGCAGCATGAAAGTGACAACCCTTGTCATTGTGAAACACAACACAACCTCTGCATTTCACCCATACACAACAGGAGGCAGCTATTGAAAGCACCGAAGAGCAATGATGGGGACGGTACCTGGCTCAAGGGTACCTCAGGGCAACCTACTGATGAGGGAATTGAACCCACAATCTTCCAATCTAGGGCAACGTCCTAACCACTAGACCACCGCTGCCCTGATAATGATGACTAGTAAAGGTAGAGAATTAGCTGATGTGATGGAGAGAAGAAAGGTTGATCTTCTGTGTGTGAGAGACTAGATGGAAGGGTAGTAAGGCCAGGTGTATTGGAGGAGGGTTTAAACTGTTCTACCATGGTGTGGATAGAAGGAGGAATGGGGGAGAAGTTATCCTGAAGGAAGAGTATATGAAGAGTGTTTTGGAGGTGAAGAGGGTGTCAGGGAGGGTGATGAGTTTGAAGCTGGAAGCTGAAGGTGTGATTATGAACGTTTTTAGTGCTTATGCTCCACAAGTTGGTTGTGAGATGGAAGAGGAAGAAAAATTCTGGAGTGAGTTAGATGAAGTGATAGAGAGTGTACCCAGGAGAGAGAGAGTGATGATTGGTGCAGATTTTAATGGTCATGTTGGTGAAGGGAACAGAGGTGATGAGGAGGTGATGGGTAGGCATGGTGAGGCAAGGAGAGCAATGCTGAAGGTCAGATGGTTGTAGATTTTGTGAAAATGATGGAAAGGGCTGTAGTTAATACTTATTTTAAGAAGATGAATAAAGAAGAATTCTCTTTGAATGCATTCAAGGAGTCTTTTCTTTTTGAATGTTGAAGGAAGAGAAAGTGCAGATATTTGGGTTAAAATGTAGTGAGCAGAAGAATAAATCATCATAAAAATAAATGGAGGAAACACCTCAGGTACCTGAGAACTCTACTTAATACAGTAATGAATGATTTGTAAAAATGTAATTAATGCGAAGCTTTCAGCCTCCCACAATAAACCAGTAAGTCCACCAGAATAAACCATCCAATTTTTTTTTCTTTTATTAAAATTAATACAGTTAATTTAATTGATATGTGAGCGCCCACATTCCAGATCCTGCTGGAAATAAATATTTGATTGATGTCATGCAGTCAAAGATACTGTTTATCTCTTTAGCAAGTGACCTAAAACCGGAAAATGAACCCCTTTACAGCCTGGCAACTTATCCTGGAGTCTAGCTCTGAGGTAAATGAAGCCCATAGCACGTCTTTCTCTTTTCCTTTAATTCGTATTCTCCTGCTTTTTATACTTTCTAATGAAAGAGTTGCTTTTCTGCTTTTTTATTTGATTTTTCTACTCAGACTATATAGCAGATTGTATTACAGCTCAAGAAACAAAAATTACCAACCATACATACATAGTTTGTACTATACTTTCCAAGGCATACACACTGATAATGACTATGATACATTAGTATCAGCTGCAGCCTGTTTCCCCCCATCCATTCATTAATGCATAGCTAGTAATATTTAGTACCAATATTTTATCAAAATGATCTCAGACTGCACATCACCAACATTGCCTTGGTTTAAATCTAATAACTTGATAGACTGATGTAGATAGACAATCAGGTGACTCATCAGAACATACCAGCTCAGCCCCGATTCATATGAAACCTTATCACCTGTTCAAAACGAGATCAAAGCAACAATCTCTGATTGGATCTGAGAAATTTTAAAAATATGCCATCTGATGCAACTTGAACAGACCCCGAATCCACCGTTTAATCAGCTGTAAGTTCAAAGAATGCACTGAAGAAACGCTTGCTTGATGTGATACATACATCTTACGACTAAACAGTTTCTGTATGTTTCTCAGATTAACAACATTATTCATATGATGTCATGTTTCCACTGGAAAAATCTTTACTGGAACCAGCAGACAAATCAACCAGAAACCAGCGTTTTATGTTTTTATTGACCCTG